>PNRQ01000104.1:0-117259 GCA_003439915.1 Trichoderma atrobrunneum | reverse complement strand
GGCGCTGGTGCGCGCCACGGGCATCGCCGACTGGAACGTGGTGCAGAACAACGGCGCGGCGGCGGCGCAGGTCGTACCGCATATGCACTACCATCTCATCCCGCGGCCCGAGATTCGTGCCAGCGGGAGGTTTCGCGAGAGCTTCACCATGTTTGGTAGGGGGCAGAGGGAGGAGCTGGACGAGGACGAGGCGGAGCACTTGGCTGAGGAGCTGAGGCAGCAGATTGCGGAGATTTTGAGGGAGGAGCAGGACGATGCGGAGAGCAGCAAACCGCCAAAACAAAAACTATAAAGCGAGAGGACCTTGTGATGATTTTTTGTGTTTTTTTCTTTCGTCTTTGAGCGGCATGTGTTTTGGCGGCAGAAAGCCTAGAGAGAGCGATTAGACACTGCGACTTGCATTAGACCATGTTCTCGTCAACGCTGGGCGCCGAGGTAGATGGAATTTTCGATTGAATGTATTTACAGCCAATAATGTACAAATCTACTTTTTCCGTTATCAAGCCAAGCAATCCCACCTTTTTTTTCTCATGGAAAAATCATCTTGAATACGATAAGCCAAAAAACATCTTTCGGCTCTTCGCGAAGCGCTGCTTGAAAGCCGACTGCGCATTGTGTTGTCGCCCATGTTGACAACCCCAGGCCCCTTACGGAAATGACCAATCATCAAAAAATGTTGATGGATTCGGTTGAGCAAACTCGTACTTTGTATTTAAATCCAGTACCTACCTACCTACCTACCTAGGTATGGAGACACAAATGCGACGTTGACACTTTGATTTCGCCAATCCTCGTTCCGACGCCCGGACATTTGTACGGCACGGCCCGAAATGATACGCGACAAAGGCAGCTGGGCATCACAGGTACCTACCTACATGATAGTAACCATGCGCGCACTCGACAGGTATACGAGAAAAAGATAAATAAAGCTGAACCCTGAAGCATTTACATTGACTACTTGCAGAGGCATGCGCCCGCCGAAGACTAAGGCACGTTGGTGAGAGATCAATATCACATTATTGACTAACAGGGCCCTGTTACGCCCGTCCAAAATCCATATCCAGATGTACTCCCCCCCGATATTGCCAAACATGGTACACCAAGGTACTCCCATTCTGTCTGCCTAGTGCGTGGCAGCTTCAAGGACTTATAAAGAAAACATATCAAAAAGTCTCTTTTACTCGTCGCCTCCGGCAGTCACTGCCTTGGGCTCTGGTGTGTCTGTGGCCTGAGCGACCTCGGGGGCCTTGACGTCCTTGACTGGAGCGGCAGCTTCAGCTTCAGCAGCAGCTTCAGTGGCCTCTTCCTCAGCCTCGTCTTCGGCAGCCTCTTCGGCATCGTCCTCTGCTGCTTCCTCTTCCTCTTGCTCCTCTGCGTCTTCCTCGTCGGCGCCCTCGCCGTTGGCAACCTCTTCCTCAACCGTCTTGCGCTTCTTGTGAGGTGGTTGGGCGCCTGCTCGCTTGTTAGTAACGGTACCATCGCATCTATAGTCATCATGTGGGGGGGATGGGAAATAGCAGCAGTGCGTCGTGGAGCTGTGGTGTCTTGTGACAGCCTTGTAGATGCATTTTCGCTGCTACTGCGAGACGGGAGCGGCTTTGATGACGGATATGGATGTTGGGGTGGCTTCAACTCACCGTTTACTGGGGCATCTGCACCCTCAGCAGCTTCTTCGGCGTCTCCTTCTTCTTCTTCATCTTCGACGTCACCCTCCTCCTCCTCTTCTTCTTCTCCGTCGTCATCTTCGTTGTCATCTTCGTCTCCAGTAGAGACGTATCTTGCAAAATGTCAGCACAGTCCGTTCGCCAAGTGTTTTGCAGTGTTGCGACTAAAGAAGATGCCGCTGTAGCTCTCCGGGGGGTGCCAGAGTGCAATGTGGGATGTGCGAAACGCCAGCAGCAACAATGATCAATTGGCACCAGGCGCATCTCGCACATTGGCCAAACCATGGCCAGCAGCTAAAGCAGGGTCTTGTCATGACTTACTCTTCTTCCTCTTCTCCATCATCCTCTTCGGGGAGGGAGACGAGCTCTTCCTCGTCCTCCTCGTCACGGGTGCGCTTCCGGGTGGACATGGTGTGGGTTTTGTGTGTGTAAGACGGGACAGATGGTGTAGATACGCAATTGGAGAGGACAAGTCTGGGTCGAGGGACGCTGTGCAATCCTAGAGGGGGGAATGGATGCCTTTTATATGTGAGAGGGAACAAAGAGAGAGAGAGAGTAAGAGAAGAAGAGAGAGAGAGGAAGGGGAGGAAAAAAGAAAGACAAGGTAGGGGAGTGACAGACTGCGAGCGAGCGAGAGAGCGCGCGACAGCTAGAGGGAGGGGGAGGGCCAGGCCAGTCTTACTCCAACTGGGCCTACTGCTACAGTACTGATGGGAACTAAGGTACAGTTAGGTAGGGGAGCTACAACATGGAGTCAATGGGCAGCCCAGCTCTGTTCCGCCATGCTGCCAGCGAGTCTCCAAGGTACTGCCGTAACGGAGGCAAGGTACAGATTCGGCGGGTTCTTCAGCGAGTTCTGGTGTCGGGACAGCATCTCCGGTGACATGGCGGCTGCTTAGGGTGGACAAGGCCAGAGACAAAAGATGAGCGAGAGGCGCGCAAGAGGCGTGAGCATGAGCAGGCCGAAGGGGAGTCGCCCAGCCAAGCCCAGCTCAGCCCAGCCATTTTTTCCGGCATGTACCTGTACGGCGACGGCAGCGAAGAAACTCTGGCAGCAAACAAAATCCTAATCCTACGGCCCTCACAGCAAGGGGGCGTGTATGCAGTGAGGCTGGAGCTGCGGGCTAGCTACCAATGAGCTATCGGAACCAATCAGACGCGATTTAGGCAGTCCAGGGTGAGCTCCGCGCAAGCTAAGAGGTGCATGAGGAATATAACCACGCCCGGGTGTGTCTTATTCACTCCAGCTCTAGGCCCAAAGCGTCTCAACCTTTTGGAACTCGCCGCGAGGGCATGCGTCCCGTCCATTGCGGATGGGGTCAGTACAGTACAGTCAGTCGCTTCTGTCTGGTGCTTTGGAGCCCGTCTGGCAACTGTACAGGTACATACCTCGCTGTAGTGCCCTTCTCAGCATTGGATCTCTGGCCCCATCCAGCGCACGACTACAGTACAGTACAGGTAAGCTCCGGCTTCGCAGAGGTGCGGCTACATGTACATGTATTCATGTAGCTCGACGTTCCAAGGACAGCTTCAGTACGTACCGGGCAGCCGCGTGTTCTCCGGTCCAGTCTTTGTCATGGACGGGCGTCATCGATCAACGGATTGTATCATCCACACGTGACGCCCACCAAAACTCCTTCTTCATCTCCCTTTGTTGCCTTTGAAGCTTGTTGTGTGTGCGAAGATGCAGATCGGATCAACTAAATTCTCGCCTGCAGCAGCGCCCAGCCCCAGCCTCAGTCCGGCCTCAATCGCCATCTGATCCCATTCGCTACCGTCCCAACACCATCGCCGGACAAAGACGAAGCAACCAACTAACAGGGTAAAAGGCGGGACGAGAGGAGCAGAGAAAAGAAAAAGAAAAGAAAAGAAAAAAGCCGGTGAGTGAGGGGGGCGCGGTTGAGCGAGTGAGTGGGCAGCATACACGTACTCGTACACATCTGTCCCCCAGAAACAAATTCTTCTGCGGGGGGCCTCTCTTTGTCTCGCTCGCTCTTCTTCTTCTCTCTCTCTCTCCTTCGTCGCACCCCTGATGCGAAGCGCAAAATGGGTCGCCTATCGTCGGGCCGCACCAATGCACGTTGTCCTGGCCGATTTCCCCTTCTAGACACCACATTCTCTGCGATTCGGCCGTCAGCGACACTATAAAGTGATCCACTTGGAACACGGTCTGCCATACATTCTGGGGTAAATGATCGCGGATTCCCTCACTCTTTGGCTGCTGGAATGTACTGCGACTCGGCGAGTTGATGCAATTGGATATCAATTGCTGATCTGCATGCGTGTATTGCAAGCAAATTAAATTAATGTCCCCTTTACTCTTTGTCCAAAAGAATGGACAAGCTCTGTTCACATAATTTCCTGGAAAAATGAAAAGCTCAGTAAGACGCGTTTCGCGCTTTTAGGCTTAACATTGACATTCTTCTACTTCAAACTTCAATTGTTATGCACTCTAGTTGCAGCACATATATCGCCGTATGATGATGGTTTGTATAGAGCAAATCGGGTATTTCAATTACAGGGCTCTCGATGCAAGTGGATGAATGCCGGATTGCCAAGGTGCAACATGTCTTGGCGATGCTGGACTCTCCAGATGCAATTAAACGCGCGTTTTGTATTCTCTCGTAGACGATTAGAATGCGCAATATGGCCCTTATAGCGTTTCGCAACGTAGAGGTGAAAGGGGAAGAAGAGAGAGAGAACTGCCTCCTGATTTAGTCCAATACATACCTAGGTACTGCCAGTTACACGACTGTCGCGAAAAGCCAATCCGCGGCAGTAGATCTACGGTTACCTTGAGCGTGATGGAATGCGTTGGAGAGAAATGCAGATTCGCTTTGTCCAAGGTTGGGCAAAGGAAAGAGGGGAGAGAGGGCAATTGTCATGAAAACTTTATAATGTGCAATGTGTAGCGGACACTACCTTGATCGTATACCCGTGACAAGTCCCCAGAGGCAATAGTTTCAAATGATAGGGACCAAACAACGAGAACAGGCCCAATGAGCACTTACTCTTGTTGCCATGGCTGTGTTCCCAAGGAGAATAACTTCAATGTCTTGTTTCCTCTAAGTAATTAGAGAAAACTTTGCCTCTCTTATAATAGGATCCCAGGTTAGCCCCGAACTTACATGTAGTGTAGTCCCTAAGCTATGTGGTTAGACATCTTCATCGGCGTAGCATATATAGGCAAAAATCTCCAAAGCATTGAAGAAAATATTCTTAGATCACCTTCAAGAATATCAGTAACCGTCTCGATAACACTACTTGCAAGTTCTATAATGAATTTGCCGTGACTCTCGTTCAGATACTCCCACTGAAGGCTAGTTTCTGAAGTAGGGGAGTGGAAACCCTGCGGTATGAAACCAGCGTCATCGGCCATATAGGTTATTGTGTGCAAAAATCCATCGGACGCTCTAAAATTATAGATGCCTAGGGCAGGGGGAGGGCCAGCCCTTTTTGCCCGATCGTGCTTCAAGTCAGGTCGATATTCCCATGAGATACCATTTCTCCCAGAGAGAACCCAATCTTTATGGCCAAAGTGATGGCCGCTTGTGAGTAGATGGACTGTCCCATTTAAAGAAGATGGATGGAGCTCCTTGGTGCCAATAGGGATGCCGTTGAGTTTTATAGGACTAAAGACATCGGGTATTGGTAGCAGAGTGTTATTCGTGTAATATTCGTATCGGGTTTGCCCAGATGGCAAAGCAAGGCACGTTACTGCAAATGCTGCGATAATTGCAAATTGCTGAACTGTCAATTCTCTCTCAGGTTAGCAAAGAATTTATATTGGACCAGCGATAATAACCAAGTAGTGGTTCTTTTCCCAGTGAAGAGTGAACTATATAATTTTGAGCTGTCTGCAACTGGAGTATGATAGGTGATGTGTAGAAACTGGAAATAGGATAAAAAGCATCTCATTTAGCCCGGTTTTTCGTCATACTTTTGGGCAGTTTTCACTAAGTTGTTTTGTTTATCAACTCTATTCAATAGCCGATTTACAAGACCCTTTCTACTCTTGCCGCCTTACTCTTTGCTTAGTGAGGTATGCAGCTTTTCGCATTCCTTGTTCAGCAACGGTTTTGGAACGGCTTTTGCCAATTGGTAAGATGATTTGTCTATCAGCTTCATTAAGCCGATGCTCTATCAGGTATTCCCACACTTACTACCTTTCTCCCCGCTCATTTTACTCAGTTAGGTATACGGATGATGGAATCCCATGTCTATTGATGATCTTTAAACGACCTTTTGGACTACTTTTGCGAAATTGTTTTGTCAATTAACCTCATATGTTGGCTGAGTTTCAATGATAAAGTATAGTGAGGACGCATTGCAGTTATTACCATCCCATCTTATTTGGCAAATATGTCTACATACGTAGTTTCACCGAATGAGTTACTGACTAACATTGTATTCTAAAATTGTCGTCTTGACACCATCTTACGGAGACTACGGCACTCTTTCCGGTGGCAGTTTGTTTGCCTGGCATGTCAAAGTCAAGCTGGGTCGGCTTTAAGGAGCCTTGCTAGTCATTTTCTAAGCGGCGTCATTCACCAGAGATTCTGTCATTGGCCTGCTGTGGCTGCAGGACATGGTCGGTGTCGACAACTGGACATCCATGATTCGAAAGGGAGCCGAGGCGGGGTCAGGGCATTTGGATGCGGTGATTGGCAACTATGATATGCAAGGGAGAGCCGCACCACTAGGTAGAGACTGTGAGGGAGGGGTTTTTCTAAGCCAATTTTGACTGGCGATAATAGAATAGATGGCGAGAAAGGAGCCATGGCATCAGAGCGACGTGGGGGGATTTTATTGCTTTTATTATGTGTTTTCTCTTGTGTCAAATTGGGCCGAAATCTGGTTGACGAGAGGCGACGCGAACCGAGATGAGATACTGGATGCTTGCTTCACAAGGTTAACTACTACTACCTACATGCAATAGTGATGTCTGTCGAGGACGTGGGGGCAGATTAAAAGCAACTGGAAACCTTGTCCAGGGTCAAAAAATGGTGGTGTTGAGCCCAAATTACCATCTGGTGACTCCAGATTGCATATGCAGGCTCGGCGTCTCGATTCCTCTTGTTGGCGGCTAGTTGCCATTCAGAGAGAGGCGGTGGCGGTGGGCTGAGAAACAAACAATTATGAAATTAATCGTGCGCATCCGTCGCATAAGGAAATACAGTAGACATGTAGGCAGACTCATGTACTCGTACGCCTTGTGCTACTGGGTGCTTCGTGTAAGTGCATCATGCTAACCTGAAGCTGTCGGTCTTGTCCACATCGTCGAAACTGTTATTACCTATTAGTATCCATTGATGCCTACGTGCACCTATCGAAGAGTGTTAACGACATGGCCTATGCGGCAATGCAGCTGCGGTGGCTTGCAGTCCTATTCTACAAAAGTTCAAAAGCCCCTAACGACGCAAGGGAGAAGAAATTGCCGTCACTCTGCAGCCAAGGCACGAGTCAGTTGTTGCCTCGGGCTGGGTGAGAAAACAAAAAAAAAGGACAACAACACATGCAGAAAAGGAGCGTGCAGAGCATGTGAGATCAGATGGATCAAATTGATGGGTTTGTATGTACTTCAGGTTGCGCGCACGCTTTGGGTAAAAGTTGGTGGTGCCTTAGCCGATGGCCAGAAGCGACAGCCGGGTTCTGGACCTTATTGGGTACTGGAGTTATCAGATACGATTACGGCGTATTACAGTTGAGGATAAAGAAGACAAGGACGAGTGCCCGTGATTTGGACAAGTACCTTTGAGATGAGATTCTCCGCGTACATGCAGCCCAGGAAATTTCCCTGTCAAGGATGCTGCAGTAGTGGAAAGGGAAACGGGAAGGGGGAGGAAATCTTGACCGCAGGGGAAGGGGAGAAAAAAAAAAGAGGCCATGAGGTTGCGGGGCGCTTTGTCCATCGACTCGGCAATTTCCCAGTTGACATGATAGAGCTGGTGCATGTACTCGTACGGATGCTCAACTTGCGGTTGGGCCGGGACGGCTTACAGGTACGAGTAGGTAATATGGCGATGGGCAAGCCAGGGTGAAGCTGACAAACTCCAAAAGACAAGACGACAAATACAGTAAGACAACGTAGAGACAAAACAGGAATGCGGTTAATGCTCGCTCTCTTGGCCGCTGGAACACATCTCGAGCTTCCCCCTGGGGAGGGCAAGTAAACAATGGGCGGACGACAGCTCCCGCAACGCACGGCCTCGAGGTTCTGACACGACATGCAAGGAGTCTGTGCCTTGCATACAGGTGTTGCCATTTTGCGATTCTCGGTGTTTTTTGAGCTCCTTGATGACAATTCGCCCAGATGCCTGGTTCTGGTACTCGACCTGCACGGGAGGAGCCAGGCATTGGGGACGCGGCCGGGTCATCACAAGCAAATTGAGGCCGAACAGGGGGCCCACGCAAGCTGGGCAAATGAGACGGGCCAGGAGTCGGCAGAGGCTTGATGGGTCTTTTTCCTTTCTTTTTTCTTCTTCCCTTCTCTTTCCTTGAGCTACCCGGGCCTGTTCATGTACTCGTAGGTATAGTGGTGAGATAATGGTTACGAGAGAATAAGACTTTGTGTTTCGTCTCTCCTCTCCCGGTCCTCAAACACGTCTCAAACCGAACATGTGCGAGAGACAGAGAGACGAGACCAGACGAGACAAGCCAACGGCCCCCCGTAGGGCTGCATCGACAGCCAACAAGCAGCTTTCACGTCCGAACCGGCACGGTACTTTGCTTATGCACCTGCATGTTGCTTTGGCCTTGGCTTCGACTTTGGCCCCCATGTCCTGTCTCCTCTCAAGGCAATGGCCGAAGGGCTTTTGCTGCACGGAGTATGACAAGCAATGTTGCGTACTAGAGGTAGGTAGAGAGCCGAAAGGAGCCCGAGTCCGCCCTGGGATCGACAGAGAGACCAGCCAGCTGGGTTTCGCCGACGGCCGGCGGACGGAGACTGCGTCCAAGAAAAGCTGCTGCTAGTTAGTGATGACGCAGCTGATGCGGGAGTGTGCGCGCCAATCGCCCGCAGCTGAAGGTTGACGTTGACGCATGAGCTTTGGGGAGATCAGGCGGAGATTTTACGGTTTCGAAACGTGGCCTTGCTCCGTCCGTAGCTACATTATCTAGCCACAAGTGAGAGCGATGGATGCGATACGATGTGATGCCGGTACGATGCAAGTGCCGAGGCGGAATGAAATCAATTTGATGGATCAATATGGATTTTGCAGTTGAGTGGACACGCCGGAGGAACTTGGCCATTGATGTTCTTATTCAGTCGAAATACATGCTGCTGTACGGGTATCATCCGTATGACTTGTTCTGTAGAGGCAATCGGTGGAGGAGAGTCAATTAATTTCAAGGTTTTTCTTCTCTCCAAGGTTCCCTTCTGCCCTTGACAGTTGACCTTCTCCATATCCCGTCTGCTCCGCCTTCGTATTCCATGGGCTGGGCAAGATAATTTGCGTTGGCCCACGCTAGGCGACCGCATGGCAGAGGTGCCGGTGTCAACGGGCCCCTGGCTAGCAGTTATGGTTATACTGCTTGTAGCGGCAGCCCAATGCAGGTCCCAGGATCTCTCAGAAGGGCCGCAGCGGTCGGATGGCCGGATGGGAGGGGTCCGGAAGCGCTAGAGCTTACAGGTACAGGCACCAGCGGCTAATTCATGCAATGCAGCGGTTTGCTGCAACTCGGTCAAGTTGTTCCAATCTTCTTCCATTTGGATCAATGGATCCTTTTTTGTGGCCCACCGTTTTTGACTGGGGCTGGCCTCTGCTTTTTTTTTTCTTTCTCCAGGGGGAGGAGAGGGGATGGGAGGGGGGCAGCATTGATCTCGTCTACATGTACCTAGGCAAAATGCATGCAAACATTCAATGCCAGTGCCCAGCCAGTGTGTATTATCATGGATGGTTGAATTGAGCCTCTGCTAGCACTATTGATTCCATCCATTGCATTGATCTTAGGCTCATAACCGCAGTAGGAAGCACAGCAGCGGTGGCGTAACAAGTGCCCAAGCCATCAAATCCATCCAGCTTCAGCCCGTCACTTTAGTACGTGCACTTTGTATGTACCTGGCCCCTGGCCCCCAGACAGCTGGAGACTCTCTCCCTAGGGAGTTGAGCTGCTTGCCCCATTGCTTGCTGTAGGGAGCTGTAGGGAGCCGCCACCCGCTACCAGATGCAGCCTGCAGGTGTGGCATTCCTTTTTCTCGGCGCATGCACCAGCGAATGGGCAGCGATATTGGATGATTGATGGGCGGAATTGCACCCGACCCGACTTCAGCCTGCATGTGCATTTTGCATTCTGCCCTGAGCACACCACTCTCACTTCCAGACCCCTCAAAAGCAAGTCGCTCGCTGTGAATCTCCTCTTTGCTTCTCCAAATCCTCCACAAGACTGCTCCATCGCCGTCGGAGGCGCTGCGGACGCTGTCGGGCCACGTCGCGTGCCTGACCTGCTGCTCTGCTGACCTGACCTGACGCTTCAAATCCGCTCTTCTCTTCCCTGACAGCGGGCTCCAGCTCCCTAACACTGCTCGTACCGTTCCAATTTTTTCTCTTGTCGGCCGGGGTTGTAGAATTTCGATGACGGATCCTTTCGTCATCCCTGCACTTTGGAAGCTCGACACTCAGCTTCGAACGAACGACGAAACAAACCGGACGCCGCAACACCAGCGTTTCTGCCGCTGCCCGTACTGACTGACTGACAGACTGCAGCGAGCTCTGCGTCTTTTGCACCAAGCGTGCCCGTAAGGACTCCGTACGGGATTCTCCGTCTGCTGCGGCGTGACGTGAGAAGCTCGGCGTTGCCGCATCGACTCTGGAGTCGCATCTGTAGCTGCTTGTCCGCTACCGCTCTTTTTGGTCTGGGGAAGCTCCGTCCTGTATAGCACTTGACGACTGCCTCGTTGATCGATCCTTTCCGTTCTCTTCTCGTCTGGTGGGGATTGTTTTTTCGTGACAGGTCTACTAGATTCACTCTCTTTTTTTTCAGCCTACGAGTACAAGCAAACCTGCCGGCCGCCTTCAGCTGCATGCTCTTCTGAGACTAGCTAGGCTGGGTGCATTTGGAGCCGAACACCGTCTCTCCAACGACGGTCTGGATCTCGTTCCGATTTTCATCTTCCGTAAAGGATTCCCAGGTTTGCGTGCGCAGGCGGCAATGGCACGGGGCGGCGCCCTCTTCACCCCCAGTATTGACGACTCCAATCCGCGAATGTCGCTGTCACGGCCTGGCTTCAGTCTCAGCACGCTCGTTCACGGCATCCAGCAGACGGCCTCACGTGCTTCATAGAGCCCGGCCGCTCGCTGCTGGGCTCTCGCGGAACCAGTCGAGGCAGAAAAAAAGATCTAATCAAGGCTCCCTCGAATCATGAATTCAATGACCGTCTCGCAGACCGGCGGCGGACACGGCCGCCAGCCCAGCATCACCAAGCAGAAGCAGACATCGCCCTACGCATCCCGCATCAAAGCTCCTCCTCCGCCTCTCAGTTTGCTCCCTGCGTCAAACGACGGCCGCCAACGACCTCCTCAGCTCTCGCCCATGCCAGTCTCCCCTCGCTGGGACTCGCTGGCAAACGGCTCCAACATGCTGCTGCATAGCCCAATGTCCCCTCTCCCTCCGCGATCGCCCTCGCAAAACAGCTGGTACGAGCGGTACGGCCAGCTAGACGAGGCGACATCGCCACAATACCAGCCACAGCAGCAGCAACCGCCAGCCGCAATCCAGCATCATCAGCATCATCCGTATCAACCATCGTCGATGGGCAGGAGACGACCGCCAGAGCCTCTGCAGCTGGACTCGGCCAGCGCCCTGATGACAAAGTCCATGCGCGCAGAGGTACAAGTACGCACGCCAGAGACCCCTGCCGTCGAGAACTTTTCTAGACCCCGGAAGCAAAGTACCAGTATTAGGTCGCCCCCTGTCGGTCCAGGTAACCTCCGGCTGGCCTCCCTCCCTCCCTCGGATCGCATGCCGGAGATGACCAGCGTTTCACCTTCTTCCACGCCCTCCTGGCAGCGCCCCCGACGTCCCTCCATCTCCTCAAAATCTTCACTCTCCTATGCTGTCTCTCCATCTTTTCCCCCTACTGCCGAATACCTCGAATCGAGAGCCTCGAGAACCGCGAGTGCACAACCTCCAATTGCTGGCCATCGCCCCCAGCTGGGCTACCAGAACCGCATTGACAGTCCGGCCTTTGCTCCTGCGCCCGGTGGGCCAGCTCCTTGGATGAGCGACGACGAACTGCGATCCAGCTACAGGTCCCAGCTTACATCATCGTCTGCCTTTGGCACTGGCACTGCCGTCACCGAGCGAAGCAGCGTCCTCACCAAGGACAGCTCCGTCCTGTCACTCTACGGGAACGAGAACGAAAACGAGGCAGGGGCAGAGGCAGAGGCTGAGGGAGAGGAACCCAGCCTGGAAGATGTTATGGGCATGTACGAAAGAGGCTTCTGTGACGACGACGACGACCAATTCCCAGAAAACGAATACCCCGATCCCTACAACAACAATTACAACGAACACTACCAGCAACACCCATACGATCACCACCACTACCCATACGACGACCAATACAACGTTGGCTACGGCACTGCTCCGTACGACGACGATTCATACCCGCGCATTCCGGAATCAGAGCTAGAGCAAGAACCGGAGCAAGAGCTAGAGCGAGAGCTACACCCAGAGCCTGAGCGCGTGCGTCAGCAGGAGCCGGCGCAGGATCGCGAGCAGGATCGCGAGCAGGATCGCGAGCAGGAACAGGAGCACGAGTACAGGCAAGAGCACGGACGCAGCCTTGAGCACGGACGCGCGCCTCTGCCTACTCATGACGAAGAAGTAGAAGAAGAAGAAGAATCTGCCGAAAACGACACCGTCCCAGACAACATGATTAGCGTCATGCACCGTCCTGTGACCGCCAGGTCCGAGCCGGGCCCTGAGCGCATTCACAGCGACGAATTCGATGCCGACCCGGTGCCTCCGGTGCCCGCCGCCCATGCCGCACTCGACATGGAAATTAGGCAATCCAAGATGCTCTTTTCTAGCACCGCATTCACGTCCACGGTGCCTGCCCTCACCCACGACCACGACCTCGATCACGACCCGGAACACGACTTGGAGTTTCCGGAAAAGCGCGACTCATCCAGAACGGTGGAATCCGCGCCCTCTGTGGACTCGGACGGCGTCCGACCCGACCCGAGAGGAGCCACGCACAGCCGAGGAGCCACACCTAGCCCGAGTCCCTCGCGCATTTCACCTCCCTCGATGCTTGAGTCTCGATCAGTATCCCCTTCTCCCTCGGTGCACCTCCCTGTTCCCCAGCCTGAGAAGCCGGGTTCGCGAGATCGATATGGCTTCAAGAAGGAAAACCAAT
Organism: Trichoderma atrobrunneum; assembly: GCA_003439915.1. Classification (NCBI taxonomy): domain Eukaryota; kingdom Fungi; phylum Ascomycota; class Sordariomycetes; order Hypocreales; family Hypocreaceae; genus Trichoderma; species Trichoderma atrobrunneum. The sequence goes on along the minus strand of PNRQ01000104.1, from coordinate 104,233 downwards.
TCATCACCCGGCAGCAGTACGATGCCTGGGACAAGACATACTCTCAATATCTCGCGCGCCGGCGGAAGAAGTGGACTTCCTACCTCAAGGACAGTGCTCTTATGACTGACCGTCCGCAACGATTCCCCGCCCCTAACGCCAAAACGAAGCGGTTCGTGCGCAAAGGCATTCCACCAGACTGGCGCGGCGCTGCATGGTTCTACTACGCGGGCGGACCGGCCATTCTGGCCAAGCACGGAGGTCTCTATGACAAACTGTTACTGAGACAAGCCAAGCACGTCGATATCGAGGCCATTGAGCGTGACCTCCACCGAACTTTCCCCGACAACATCCAGTTCAAGCCCTCACAAGCCACCGCCGACATGCTCGATACCACCACCAGCAGCGAGAGGGCGAGCCAATCCACGGTAAGGGGAGCGGCCTTGGACGGCAGTGGACCTGGCCCCGTTGGGCTGGAAGGCGAGCCGCCGCTCATTGCATCTCTTCGCCGCGTCTTGCTCGCATTCGCCGTCTACAACCCGCGCATTGGATACTGCCAGAGCCTCAATTTTATTGCCGGCCTCTTGCTCCTCTTTGTGGACACGGAAGAACAGGCGTTTTGGCTGCTCAACGTCATTACACACATCTATCTTCCCGGTACGCACGAGATGAGCCTCGAGGGCTCCAAGGTGGACCTGGGCGTTTTGATGACGGAGCTCCGCGACACAATGCCTGCCGTGTGGGACAAGATTGGAGGAGAGCTGGACAGTGGCGAGCCGCAGTCGCGACCAATGACTAGCAAGTCGGTGCGAAACCCGTTGAACCCGCTGACGCCTCGACTCAAGCGCAAGGAAACTCATGCAGCACTGTCGTCTGAACGGCTTCCCCCAATCACTCTCTGCATGACTGCGTGGTTCATGAGCTGCTACATCGGTACGCTGCCCATCGAAACGACGCTGCGCGTGTGGGACGTCTTCTTCTACGAAGGATCCAAGACGCTTTTCCGCGTTGCCCTGGCCATTTTCAAGCTGGGTGAGGCCGAGATCAAGGCGATTGGTGACCCAATGGAGATGTTTGGCGTGGTCCAGTCTATGCCTAGGAAGATGCTCGACGCGAACAAAGTCTTGGAGACGTGCTTCAAGAGGCGCAACGGCTTCAACCATCTCAGCCAAGAGGTGATTGAAGAACGCCGGCAAGAGAGGCGTGACAAGGCCCAGCAAGACCTTCTCCTACGGTCGCGCAGTAAAGCTGCGACAACCGGGGCGACTGGCAGGGAGGCCGACGGAGAGCGAAAGGGCGGCGGCCTGTTTGGGCTGAAGAAATAATATCATTAATACCCAGGGGTGGTGGTTTGAGTTTCCATTGATACCACTTGTGTCTTTCTTCTTCTTCTTCTTTTTCACCTTCATCTTCCATTCTCATATGCTATAATTCTTTTTTCCCATTTACATCATTTCAATTCATAGCACGGCAGGCGTTTGAGGGAGATGTCAGGTCGTGGCCCAGGAGAATGGCCACGATGCATCTTGCATGAAGCATTAGCATTTTCATTCACCTCTTGTTTTCACCATTTTTCACTTCTCTTCTCTCCAACTACTTCTCCGACTACAAATCACTTTTCTCCTTTGTCCCTACTTTTAACTCTCTTTATACCTCTTTTTTCTCTTCTTCTTTTTAACTTCTTCATACGGGGTGCGCGGAATACATACAAAAACGGGCGCATTTATATCCCCCTTGTTTCAAAATACCATGACGACGGTTACGGCTGCAACCTGTGGCAGGTCCCTTGTTAGAGGAACTAGAGACGGAATGCTTGTTGCGAACAAAAAAGAAAGGGATGCGTTTTGGCCAAAGAATGAGCGAGACACAAAGAGAAAAGAGACTACAGCTGGGCTCTTCTTTCCTTAATCTCCTTGTTTCTTGTTATTTTTTCATCTTTTTCTCTTATTATTTCTACATCTGTGGTGCGCAGCATAGAAGGACGGGCATGTACAAAAATCTCTTTGCTTGTTTTGTTTTTTTGACTTGAAACTTGGATAGAATAGGACACAAAATCTTGGGGGAGGGACGAGGGAGTAATTGGCAAAACACCCACTGGCGTGTACACACAATTGTTGTTTGTGGCGCGGCCAATGATGAATTCTTGAACGAATGGCTTTTTTGACTTGTGTGTGTGTGTGTGTGTGCTTTGTGCTTTGTGCGTGATGTGACGAATTGTTCCAATTGCTGTATCTTTTTGGTTAATCTTAATAGTAATCAAGTAAATTCTCTTGTCTGACTCGTTGGAAGAAAGGGAAAGGTGAGCATTGTATCGCTTTTCTTTTTGAAAGGCTTTGCATACTATTAAATACTCTTATCCAGCAATCTATTCAGTATACGGACTCTCGCAACTACCTAGTGTTGTTGTTATACTCGGCCCATCGCTACCATATTAGGAAATTGTAAGTTCCTTTATGCTTGAATCCTGGCTGTTGAGTAATTCGACGGGAGGATTCGACCGATCCTACCATCAGTTGGTAGCTAGGCTCGGTACCTAAGGTAAGCCGGAGTTGACCCTCCGGTTCTTGATATGAGAGAGGTCCATTGATATGTCGCTTTGGAACTATATAGAAGAATCAAGACGAATTGTCCTGACGGAATGATATCTAGCAGTGACGGCGACCTCGTTCCTGAAAGAAGGAAGAGAGAAGACGATGAAGTGCTAGGGAGATGAAATTTGTTCTCTGACTTATTCACGCGCCGTGGTCCTTGGAGCGGTCAGACAAACTAGGCTTCATTGTATTGAGATTTGGGTGTTGGTCGAGCCCAGTTTCAAGGGTATATATTCCCCTTGCTACCAACAGAAAAGAATCAATCGGACCGAGAGACGGAGAATGCCGACAAGCTTATTGTCAAGCCTAAGATTGTTAGGATTATGGAATTTGGGATAATGTTTTATTTGGGTTAATGTTTTTCTAAGGGGCTTCTTTTCCTGGGGCGGGTTTCCCCGGAGTTGTGAGTTTTGTTGGTTGGTTCAACCATGTCTCTGAGAGCTCACCGTACTCTCACCGTACCCGCAACTGGAAGGTTGTACTGCTGAACTATGGATGATGGAGAATGTGTTGATTAGTTGAATATGTTTCTCGAGTGATCTTAACAGAGCATCTGTATACACCAAGATGAATCTCTATATCGAGTTATAGGAAGGCGTTGAGGCAGTGAATAATTTAAGGGAGTGTTGCAAACTCGGGAGCATAAATAAGAAGCCGTTCTTTAGATGAGCAGCTCAAGCTTCAGTCTATCTCAATTTTAGCCTATAATCCTTCTTTAAACCCTTGTTTAAATTCTTTTTTGGTTCGTTCTCAACTCCAAATTCTCCCAATTCAGACTGTTCGGAGTATAAGGTCCTTTACTAGCTCCGATGGCCCTGCGTGTTTCTGTCCGGGACGTTTGTCTGGGTGAATGCTTCTTCTAAGGGGCTTCTTTTCCTTTGGGCGGGTTTCCCCGGAGGTGTGAGTTTTGTTGGTTGGTTGGTTGACGGGAAGCTCACCGTACTCTCAATTGGAAGGTTGAACTACTGGGGATGCTTGGAAATATCTTGATTTGTTGAATGAGTTTCTCGGGTGATTTAATATCGTAGAGTATCTGTATACACCAAGACTAGCAGATGATTCTTCTAGAAGATGACTCTTTTGGGTCAAATTATAGGAAGGCGTCGAGATAGTGTATGACACAAGGAAGTGTTGCTTGCAAACTCGGGCATAAACAGGAAGCCGTTCTTTAGATGAACAACTCAAGCTTCAGTTCATCTTGATTTTAGGCTATAGTCTTTCTTCAAATCCTTGTTTAGATCATTCTTTTGGTTCGTTCTGGTTTGAAGAAGGATTCAAACCCCTTTTCCCCCTTGGATAGATCCATGAATATTTTGTTCATGAAATTGGATATCTGAAACTCTGCATCGGATGAACTGGACATTAGAACTGCCGAACCAATAATTGATGTAGAATATCGCCTCGTGAGTGTTCTGTAGCCTGTGTTGGAACCAACACATTGACAGGAAAGGCAGCTCGCAAACTATTGCAGCTTCAACCAACATAAAAAACCACAATGTAGAATTCACGAGCCCTGTCATGTCAAGGAGGATATAATACAGTGAAGATGCTGCCATCTAGTTCTGGTCTGGTGTGTCACAAACTGGAAATCAACATCAGTCGTCGTTCCTCTATAACTTCAACACATCATTCTTCATTGCCTCTTTCGTCTCTGAAAAGCATCACCACCACCAACTTATACACAACGTCAAAAACTTATACACAACTCATACACAACTCATACACAACTCATACACAACTCATACACAACTCATACACAACTCATACACAACTCATACACAACTCATACACAACTCATACACAATCATGAACCGCCTCTTATCCATCCTAGTCCTGGCTGTCACAGCCCAAGCATGCGTCCGCATCACAGGAACATGCCAAACCGGCTCCATCCAGCCAGGCGTGTGGATCCACATCGACGACAACAATGGCCAAGCCGTCTGCGACACGAGCTGCAACACCTTTAACCACTGCGCCATGACGTGCAGAGGCAACGTCAACGACGCGTGGGTGGAAAACTGCGAGAAGCTGCACTACAACACCGGCCACGGCAACTTTGTGGTGGACATGAAGCCCAGCATTAAGACGACGTGTAATAGGCAGTGCGGCATTCCGGCGGGAGCGTGCTGTGAGTTTGCAAGTCATTATACTGTTGATACGCAGGCTTTGGGGTGTTAAATTGTCTTTGGATCTGGTGTCTTGTATGTCGTGTGTGTCTTGGTGAAAGACGTGGACTTATCACATCGGCCTTGTTATCGAATTGTCTTGAGTTTCTTATTCATGTAAATGGGAGTTGTTTATATAGCAGGTGTTTAATAAAATTATTGATGAAAACTTGTATAACAATTATAATATTGTGCCAAACTAGGTTCCGATAGATGAATACAGCAAGTGTTACTCAGGGGCAAATGTTCAGGTTAAGGTTTATATGAGCTATAAAAAATTGGTGTGTAAAAGACTCTCAAAGAACAAGAAAAGAAAAGTTGTTCTTCATCATGCTAACCCTCAGCCTAGCGCCAACTCTTGTCTGGTTTCAACCTAGTACCTGACTGATACCATATTCTTAGCTACAATGTTGCTCTCGAGACTTTGTAAATCATCTGTTATGCACCCTCTTCATTCTTCATCCCGCAAGTCTCTCAACAGCCACCCATAATTCATTCTATGCTACTCATGGCCCATGTATGCATGTAACTCTCTTCCTGTAGAAATACGACGACTTGTGGGGTTTCCTGTTTGTCCAGCATCTCATCTCATCTCTCTCTCCCTCTCCTGCTCTTATAATAATGCGAAAAGAAAAAAGTAAAACGAATAAAACACCTTTTTATGATGCCGATGCCGGAAAGACGGGGTCTTCGAGGGCATACTTAGTAACGGCGGCCTTTGCCTTTGCCTCCCACGCCTCCCTGTCGTTGCGATATTCGTCGGCAATGCGCTCCTCGAGCGGGTCATCAGGCTGGGGCTCGACGAGCAGATTGCGCAGGGCCTCGAGGACAGAGGCAATCTTTGTGCTGGGCTTCCAGTTCTCGGCCTTGAGGATGGCGAGGCAGACGTTGCCGAGGGAGTCGTTTGTGATGTTTGGGTGGTAGACGCGGGTGACAAACTTGACGACGGGGGGCTTGAAGGGGTAGTCGGTGGGCAGGGTGAGGACGATACCGAAGCGGCCCGGGTAGAAGGTGGTCGAGGCCGGGGGCTGGAGGGTGACGTGCCAGGTGTGGACGGAGTTGTTGGGGGGGAGAGAGACGAAGAAGCCCTCGATGGGGGATTGCGAGACTTCGGCGAATTCCTGGACAGAAGGGGAGAAGAGTTAGTAAAGATGAAGCAGAAAAAGAAGCTGGTGATCTGGGGAGGGGAGGGAGAGGGAGGTTGAGGCTTACCTTGGAGATGCGTTTGGTCGACATGGTGATGGTTGTGGTGGTATGTATGCAATGCACAGGGAGGTGGATGGATGAGCTTCGATCCCGCTGCTCTAGAGATGTGACAGAGAGAATGGCAGTAGAGGCCTATCTATCTCTTCTTCAAGATGTAGAAAAGTAAATGGTCCTTTGTTCCGCTCGTTCGTATGGGCAAATGTCGAGTCGAGTCGAGTCGAGGATGGCGGTCGTGACGTCGTTGATGCAGAGAGAGAGAAGAGCGAGATGATCTATCGCAGCTGGTCGGGATGGATGCTCGTATTCGCAGGTGATGGAGGAGACAGAGTGTAGACGAGAGAGAGAGAGAGGAAGCAAAAAAGCAGGCAGACGATGGCAGAACAAAGAAGATGAAGCTTTTCTTTGTAGCTGAGCGTGTCTGTGACTGTGACTGTATGACGGATGTGGGGTCTTGTTCTGTTACACGCCCAGGTACCGAGTACGTACCGGATGGCGGGGCAGGCGGGATCACGGCAAGTACAGATACGAAGCTGCGGTATCGTTTGGAATCAACAGAGAGGCTGATGGTATATGATTACCAGCTGAAGATGGAATATACTGTTGATTCCTACTGAATATTCGGATATGATTCCAAGTTTCAAGCAATACCTTCAGGTACTGACTTACTAAGGTACAGTAACAAAATCCAACACTGGCAAGGCAGCAACAAAGCAAAAGAACCAGGTACTTTCAATCTCGGTCAACGGCCATCTCCAAGTGGGGTTTCTCCCTTCACCGTGATCCACACCGAAGCTTCACCTTGATTTTTTCCAAGCCTTTCAAAATTTCCCTACCAACTTTTACTTTACTCCCAGTAACCAGTACTCGACTGCATCATTAATTGCCCAACGTACATACGCCATTTATACTCGTATTATAGTCCAATTCTCGACTCAATTCAACCATATACACAGAATACACATACAAATCTCCCCACCAGCCATGGCTGCCACCGCCGCCGTCTCTGCGCAAGAAGCGCAGCAGATGCCCTTTATCAAAAACCTCGCCTCAAGCGGTCTGCCTCTCTCTCTCTCTCTCTCTTCTCTCTCCCCCTGTCTCTCACTCAATTATAAACTAACAGTCCCTTTAAAACAGACCGCAAACTCCGCACCGAATCCCTCTCCTCCCTCCAGTCCTTCCTCTCCTCCCGCCGCTCCCTCACCCCCCTCGACGCCCGCAAACTCTGGACAGGCCTCTACTACGCCCTCTGGATGACCGACCGCCCTCGTCCTCAACAAGCCCTCGCGCAAGACCTCGCGAACCTCGTCTTCGACCTGCAGCCCGCGTGCGTGGAGCCCTGGCTCGCGGCCTTTTGGTCTGTTCTTGGCGTGCAGTGGCCGCATATTGAGGCGCTGCGCCTTGACAAGTTTCTTCTGCTCGTTAGGAGAATGTTTGCTGCGCATGTTAAGGTTGTGAAGGAGGATGGGTTTAAGGGTGAATTGACGGAGGGGGTGGTTGGTGTGTTTAAGCAGTGGTGTTTTGATGTTGAGGATGAGAATAAGGTTGCGTTGGGGTTGAGGCTGCATGTTCTTGACGTTTGGGTGGATGAGTTGGAGCGCGAGGGGGTGCTTGCTGTTGAAGATGAGAATGCGAGGGAGTTTGTGAAGCAAGTTGGGGGGTTGGTGGAGAGTTTGAAGAGGTGTCCTGTTAAATCGGTTCGACAGCGTGCGCTGGATAGCTACGATGACGAGAGATTGCCGTGGGTGGAGAAGAAGGAGGATGAGGAGGAGGATGAAGAGATGGATGGTGAAGAGGGTGAGGAGGATGGCGAATGGGGTGGTATCGATAATTAATTGGCGAGACAGGAGGGCGTCGTTTGCATTTTTGGTTTCTGGGTTTTTGTGTATACCAACCATTACCGTGGAGGAGGAAGAAAAAAGGTGTCTGGCGTTTTTACAAGAAAGAAGAAATCTCGGTTCAATTTCAGATATTGCATCCCAAAAAGAAAACTATCCATACATACATACACACAATCATACAAATATCCATCAACACTCAAACAAGAGCACGATAATGGTGTGATGAAACAAGAACCGCCCTTCTTCATTACTACCTATATTCAATATTCGGCCACCCATGCTACCCTACCTAGGTACACCAAAGATAATGCATCATGACTGTATTATGCTCCATACTCCATTTTAGTTCAGTTTCCCTGCTCCTCATCATTATCTCGTCAGTAACGATTATTATGCGTAGTATATATAAAAAAGAAAAGAAAGTAAAAAAGGCAAGTAATAAAAAAGAGAATAACTCCCACCAAAACTGCCGCCAAAAGAATTCATCATCGTGTTATTCTCTTTCACCTCCAGCGCCCAATCTTTACCCACCCCTGCTCCTCATCGTCGTCCACAGGCTTCGGCTTGGCCTTCTCGTCATGGCCCTTCTCAGCCCGTTGCTTCGCCAACCGCAACGCTCGCCATTCATCCCACTTCGCCTTATCCTCCGGCAGCGGCTCTCTAGCAGAAGCCACGAGGCCCTTCTTCCGGAGACGCCGTCTGTGCCGACGCTTCTGCTCAGGAGAGAGCGACTCCGTGTCCACCTGGGTAATGTCGCGTCTCAATGCGAGATCCTGCATGTCGGCGATAAAGTCGTATGCCTCCTCGTATGCGAAAGATGCGACTTGACGTCCTTGTCCGCCGGTGATCCACTGGTCGAGCTTGATGGGCAAGGCCGTTCCGAAATCCGTGGGGTCGTCAAAGGACCAGACGCAGGGCGACTTGGAGGCTGGACAGGTTGTTGGGCGGCAGTACATGGAGCACATGGTCGCCTCGGCGGCATACCACAACGAGAGGATCAGTGTGAACACGCCCAGCCAAGTAAGGTGGAAGGTTGGAGTTCGATGGAATAGTTGTGGTAGCGTAAGATGAAGATATGTAACGGGGGTGGCAGAAGAGCTTGTCGATGACGACAATGATGGTTTGCAGTACGGACAACCTTGCCTGGGAGTCTTGTGGTAGTGATGCGCGTGACCCTTGGGGGCTTGGACCTTGGTCTTTGTGTCTTTCTTCGCTTGGATCAAGGGTTTTACATCCTTATTCTCTTGAGCCAAGGGTTTTGTCTCCTGCTTCACTTGAGCCAAGGGGTTTGTCTCCTGCTTCACTTGAGGCAGGGCCTTGGTTTCTGTCTTCTCTGGAGGGGCCACCGGTTGGGGGGCTACCGGTTGAGGCTGAGCTCGCGAATAGCGATCGAAGCGATCCTCGAAGCGCTCAATGCCCTGTTTAGCCGAACGGATCCTTAAGAGGCCTGTTTGTAGCGACTTGTTCATTCTCTCAAAGGCAGCCATCTCGTCATCCTTCTGGTCCTCGCCCTTAATCGCATCAGAGGGTTCAGACTCTGACTCAAGGTCCAGATCAAAGTTGTCGGCGGCTACTGTGGATGGAGGAAGGGGATCGCTCTCTGGCATGGCGATCTTGGCTGCCTTTTTGGCGTTGGCAATAAACTTATCCAGGTCGTCAAACGTCGAGTCTTCCATGTCGTATTCTCGGCGCAGCTGCATCAAATCATCCTTGGCAGATGGAGGCCTGGCCGAATTCTTCATGGGTGGCTTGCGTCGAGGTAACGATTTCGCCCGAGGTTTCTTTCCAGCCACCGATGCCAGCGCGATATCGAGGCCGTCGTCAGTCGTGCCGGGATCTGAGGCCGTGTCCTGGTCTTGGCTTCTCTCCCTGCTCCTCCACGAGGAGAAGCTCGGCTTCCTGGCCTGAAAGAGTGAAGCAGGCGGCTCCGCAAATGTCTTTGCAGGTGCCTTGACCGCCTCTTGCATCTCTAGAACAGGTGGTTCGGGCTTCAGCACCAGCTTTTCAGTCTTGACCGTCACCGGTGTCTCAACATAGGCACCCGTAACTATCGGAGTCGGCATGGCCAAGGGGTCAGGCTTAGAGGGCTTTGGAGTTGTTATCAACGCTGACGACTCGTTTAGCCCATTGTCATCTTCGTCCGAGTCATCGAGAGTCGGGGATGGCGCGCGTATGGAACCTCGCTCGGACTGGTTGTCCGACGGCGCAAACAACTTCATCTCGGCCTCTATCCTGGCCGTCGGGTCTGGTTCTGACTGCATGCTGGATCGCTTGCTCTTAGCAGATTCTACCGATCGCGAGCGCTGCAGGCCAGTGAATCCTACGGTGGGCTTTGACCTTTCGGAATCTTTGATGTCGGTTGTCGTCGTAGTAGTCGTGGTAGTGGCAGTGGTGGTAGTAGCAGGCTTGTCACCAGCAGAGGCGCGTCTCGAAAATATGCGAGAAGCGATCCTGTCGGCGATTGATTTGGCAGTGGTTTGTTTGCGTTCCTCGTCACCTGGCGGAGGAGTGGGCAGCTGTTTTATCCTGGGCTCGTCTTCAGGTGGCGGGCTGGAGCTGGCGGCCCTTGCCAGCCGGCGCAGCAGGTCGTGCTCATCAGGCCGCCTTTCGAAGGGCTTGGGCTTTGCCAGCAGGTTGTCTCGTTTCTGCTCGTGGATTTCCAGCTTTTTCAGTGGTTCCCGAGATGGAAATGCCGCTTCAACCCTGTCTTCCTCTTCCGCGCGCCTTGCATCCCGACCAAAGAATGACGCGGGTGCGTCTGATGTCTGCCGGCCAAACTCACCTCCGCCAAAAGACGTCCTTGGACGCAAAAGCGGTGGCTGTTCGTCCTTCTTTACATCATCGACTGGGTCTTGCTTTGTAAGGCGTCGCCGCGCCAGCCCAAAAGTTGGACGGGGCTTGGGCTCCTCATCAGGGGAGCGAGGACGTGCCATGGAATTTTGCTCCTTGATTTCCTGGAGGCGAGCGGCTGCAAAGGCCCGCTTCGACACGCCGTCGGCCTCCCGCTGCCGGATGTCGTCTAGTTTGGTGTTATTCCTCAGCCCGTCAAGGTGTCTGCTGGCAAGGGGAAACTGTCGCTCTACCTGCCCTTCCCTGGCGCGTATTTCTTCGATTTTTGTATTCGGTGGCCTCAGCCGTGTTTGGGGTGCCAGCGGTATCTGGCTGCCGTTTGCGCGAAGCTCGAGCGACCTGATTTCGTCTAGCTTGCTGTTGCGAGATCCTGGATTGGCGAGACGGGGCAGGCTGTCAAAGTCTTGTTTTCCATCGTCGCGGAATCCGAGGCGACTAGCAAATGGCCGAGTCCCGACCCTAACGCGTGGACTGTCGGATATCTGCAACTCGCCCGCAGTGAAATCCTCATCCATCTGCCAGGCGAAGCTCTTGTCGGGAGAAGATCGCTGGACGAGCGTTGCCGCCGAGAGGGCAGGGTCGAGGGGGAAATCTTCGATGCCCGGGACCAGTTCAGGAAGCCCACTGGTGCCGGTGCCGGTGCCGGTGGTAGCGGTGGCGTCTCTGTGTGCTCCAGACCGCAGAGCGTTGCGGATGGCAGGACTGACAAACTCGGTCGATCGCTGTCGCACGAGGCCGTCGGTGCCAGTGAGGCGGGTGGCCCTGGCCGGCGATATTGCTCCTTCCCTGCCTCCCACGAGAGTTGCGCTGAGGTTGGAGTTGCGCGCCGAGGGAATCTTGCTGCGCCCTTTGGTGTCCAGATGGTCCGCTCCGAGCACTCGCTGCAATTCTGACACTTCCGAGGCTGTCCTCGTCCTCCAAGGTCTGGGCGCAGGACTGGGCGAGCCGTCGACAGCAACGGGGTCATCAAGGCCTGCCTCGTGCATCAGCTTTGCCGCCTCTTCCTCGCCCTCTGCGAGCTCCATGGCCTTGCGCAACGATATGGGCTTTCGGCGCGTGCTATTCAGTCGGGGGATTCGGGTGCCTCCAGACGATATCACGCTGGAATTGGCATTGGCATTGGCATTTGCCTGGTCTCGGGTCGAAAAGAAGCCTTCGGAGACGGGCCTCGGCTTGCGTAGTCCCGTCGCGTTGTCGCCGCCGGACATGCTCGTGGCTGCTCCCATTCCTATCCTCGAGAAGCCCGGAGTCTTGGCCGTGTACACGTGCAATTGATTTTCACTGCCATCTTCTGTCCGGCCGAATAACGGCTTCCGGCTGCCGTCATTCACGTATAAGGATGCGGGACGTCCATTTTGTCGGACGCCAATTGCTTGATGTTCCTGCATTGCAAGCTCTTTGTGACTATTGTAATAAAGACGAATCGAATAAATTGAATGCTGCGGCGAAAAAGCGCATGATTACTGCAGCAGGCGATGGTTCTATTGCTGGTGAATCGTGATTCAGTCGAGGCGCGTCATGGCCCTTTTGGTGAGACGGACGGATTGCGACGAGAGTATCAAGGCTGGATGGGATATTGTAGAAGCTGATGAGCTGATAGTAAAGAGAAGTCGTATCTATAGCGAGTCGCAATGCCTATGCGAGGCTATTCTGTCTGTTTGGAATCAATATGTCGGACGCTGGGAGAAGCAAAAGGGCAAAGGGAAGAAGATTTGAAGGAGAGGAAAGTCGCGTTCTGGCGACTAGCGGTCGATTCGACAAGGGGCGATTTCTGTGCTGTGACTTTTTGGGACATGTGCTTGCTGTCCACTGGCCCGTGCGTCGGGGTATTGTTATACGAGGAGCTGCCCTATTTTTGCCCGGAAGAGGTACATGAACTGTGTTGAAAGTAAACAGCAGGTCAATGTAGCAAAAGAGTCAATTTAAAGTGAAGATTTAATTGAAGTTGTTTAATTTTGACTCAAATCTACGTAGATGGACAGTATTTTTGGTTTGTTTTTAGAAAAAGTCGCCGTGACAGGCATTTGGCCCGTGTGCTGCAAGTGTCAGATGCACGGACAAGGTTTGCCGACTCGTCACGGGCCAAGCCGAGTCGAAGCTGGACGGAGCTTTGGCCTTAAGAAGTTGACGTGATCCTAACATACAAGAAGCACCAATGCGATAGAAGTTGTTGAATCACAGCAACAGCGTATGAGTCTTGAAGCCAAGATGCCTCGTCTTTGAACAGGTTGATGCAAACTGGTGAGCTTCAGCATGTGCATAAAGCTGGTACATACATGACTTACTCGTCACCAATAAGCCTGCATGAATCCCATATTATCAGTCGGTGTAGCTTTGATAGAGCACGTGTGCCAACTTTTGCCCTGAATCCAGCATAGCGAGCGCATCACCTGAAATATTACTATGTGCTTCTGTAAAAATTGGTTGGTGACATCTATTTCATGCTGTATCATTGGATGCATTGCAGTGGTGGATTGATTTGATTTGTATTTCAGGGCTGTCTTGGGTAATAGGTGGAGAGGTGCTCCGATTACCGAGGTGAGGTGCCCGGCAGCATTTCTCGCCCCATGAAAGAGTCTTTCTAATTCTAGCAATATCTTGACAATTTACAGCACTACAGGACTTAACGATTCAACAAACCGGATATAGAATAGCTGGATGAAATTTCCCAGCTGACACTGATATTTGTTAGAGTAAAGAGTTACACCCTCCAAACTGATCAGCGGTGGCCACCACCAAACTCAAAAAATAGTGCACCTCCAAGTCAGCCGATCCGCAGCCAATGAGACGGCAGCCAACACACCACAATCGCCCATTTTAGCATTGTTGTTGTGTTGGGCCTAGATAAAATCTTCAGCCCGGCTTTATATCTGAATGCCTGTGTATCATTGTTTGTTGTTCTTTGGCTTGTTCAGTATGAATCTTCTATATTATCTACTAAGGTAGCACACATGAACTGAGGCTTGTGAACTACTACAGTACCAGCCAAGTTTCTCATCAAAATCAGCCACAGCTCAATTCAATTCAATTCAGCTCAATTCCATCGTCATCTGATACCCATTCCCTTCGAATCCGTTACCATTTGCAGTGTCACATTGTCCACATTGTTCTCCTACCCATATCCCATCATGCTTTCACCCTCGCATTAGCTAACTCTTTCCAGCATATTTTAGCGCTGCCGCTCAGTACATGTAGTTTTGATTCATCAATGGACATCTTTTCAACACTCCCTTGTGACCATACATCCAAGACATCCCAGTCTTAAGATCCACGTACCCACTGCATACTAATACGACATGCAACGACACACTCAGCGGATTGCCCTCTAAAGGCTTAACGTCCTCGCTCTATCTCTCTCGGGCTCGGACAATAGTTCTTTTTGCGATGCTCCGAGGATTAACCCCAAAGAGAGCAGTGTGTTACGTGTTTCCGTTAGCCCCAGGCACGAAATAGTTTAGTATGAGTTGGCTACCTCTTTAGTACATGCATCTGCATCCTCCGTGAGCCAGCCAATAGACAAGGGCGCCCTTGAAACAATCGCATCTTGCATGCATTTGATATTATTCATCTGCTTGCAGCCTTACCTATAAACGGAGCTTGTTCTCTTATCTTGTCTTATTCTTTTCCTCTTTCTTCATTACTATCTAATTAGCATCGTCCTGCCATCTAATATACATACCTCGGTAGCAATAAGTGACGAGGTTTGCAGGACTCTTCACCCTCACCACCAAGGCATCCCGTCAAATCATCATCAGGCAGCAACATCCAAGCTGTCCCTCTATTTCAGCCCAATTCACCACTCAATCAAGCATAAACAAGTCAATTGAATCATAATGGGCTCCGTCAACACCTCCCAGATCCTCCGCAAACTCGGAGACAAGTAAGCCTCACCTGAACACTCTCATATACACACACATACTCACACCCTCATCCAGTGAACACTTCTCCTCCTCCCGTCACAGCCTCGGCATCTACCGCTGCGTCACCGTATCATGCCGCTACTCCCACCCTCCATCCTCTCTTCCCCTCGGCACATCCATCAGCTCGACCTTCTTCGCTGCTCTCGCAACCGTCGTCAAGGACCAGCCCATGCTGCGTGTTGGCATCACGGGGGACGACACAAACGACGCCCACTTCACCCATATCCCCTCCATCGATCTGCGCGACCACGTCTCTGTCGTTTCCGTGCCCTGCCAATCTGTTCAAGAGTACGAGGACAAAGTCGCCGAGCAGCAGGGCTGGGAGCATGACCAAACGTTCCAGGATTTGGCTGCGAGGTCTCCCTGGAGAATCACCATTCTGAGGCCTAGCAGCGACAATCCCGATGTTGCTGAGCAGTTGAAGGGGCAGGAAGACGTCTTCTTTGCGTTCCATCACTCTCTTATGGACGGAACCAGCGGCCGCCGCTTCCACGAGATGCTTCTCGCAACGCCCGCTTACCAGGGCCAACAAGTCCCAGCCGAGCCAGAGCTTGTCCTCTCCTTTCCAGAGCCATCGTCACTCCCCGAACCCCAGGAGCAAGTCGTCAACTTCACCCTCTCAATCAGCTATACCGTGCGCACCCTCTGGACTGCCCTCGGCCCAACGTTCCTCCAGCCCCCCAAGCAGCCCATCTGGAACGCCATCCCCGTCGACTTCTCCCTGCCCTACAAGACGCGCGTCAAACCCGTCGACATCTCATCCGAGGTCCTGACAACGCTCCTCTCCGCCTGCAGACAACACTCCGTCACCATCACGGCTCTCTTGCATTCTCTCGTCCTCGCCTCTCTGTCATCCCGCATCTCCTCTCCAAAGGAGGCGCCCGCCTTCGCCTCAAGCACGCCCATCAGTCTCCGGCCATTCACTTCTTCGCCCTCCATGGATCCCGCATACGTGACTTCGCTCCGGTGCCTCGTCGCCGCCACCACACATCACTTCTCTCCAGAGATGGTGTCCGCTCTGCGCGCCCCAGATGCCGACACCACGGCCTTGATATGGCAAAACGCGCAGCACGTCAAGAATGAACTCACCACTAAGCTCAACTCCTTGCCCAAAGACGACATCATGGCCATGCTCAAGTACGTCGGCGACTGGTTCTCCTTCTGGCGCGGCAGGGACGGCAGGCCGCGCACCGAGTCCTGGGAGATTAGCAACATTGGCGTGCTCAAGAACCCAGAGGTGGAAGCGCAGGCAGACGTTCCTCGGGCCACGCGCTTGCTCTTTACGAATGGAGCCATGGCTGCTGGGGCGCCGGTTGCTGTCAATGTTGCGAGCGTGGCTGGAGACAAGTTGACGATTGGTTTGTCGTGGCATGATGCTGTGTTGAAGGAAGAGGTGGCGGACTGGCTGGCTGAGGATCTGCGTTCGTATGCTGTAAAGTTTTATGAGACTGGCAAGACGTTTGTCTAGATGTTTGGATTTTCACTAGAAAAGCAGAGAAAGGACAAAGAAAAAAAAAAAAGGAAAAGAACACGGGCAATACTATTTGTAATTGGAGGACATCTTACAGCTGGATTATGACAGACACAAACACATACATCAAGTAATATTAATCTCAACACTCTACAACAATATGGTAATAATAATAATATGATATATACTATTAACTGAGAAAAAAGTACCATGTACAACAAAGCTTCGTAATATTTCTTTCATATCCTATCCAAGAAGTCAAAAAATAACTGGACATTTTTATCCAAATAGTGCAGAATATCTCCAAAATCTCCCAAAAAAAATCATCCAAAATGTCAAAAGGTGCTATGCCTCTCATCTCAAAAATCCAGAGGTCTCAGCCATCTAGTCTAAAACCCGTAAACGCCTTGCAAAGCCCCTCTGTCAAAACACAAAATATATACCCGCCTCATTCATCCCGAGTCCCCCTTATTAAGGGACTGCGGCAGCCATTGCTTCTTGTCACATGTCTGTTTACCAGCCCTGTCCGGGAGGCTTCGTCGGTCGAGTTCCTCCTCTAAAGTAGTTGTACTGCATGGGGTCGGCATCCTGTTCCTCTTGTTGGGGGACGCCGCTGTATCCCCGCGGTCCGCCCACCCCCGCGCCGGGCGTTGAGGCTGGCGAACCGACTGCTGGACTCTGGGTCCGATTAAGCGATACGTCCTGGTAGCCTGCCAGAGGCATACCCAATGCGGGACTCCGTGACCGTTCCTGAGACACGTCTCGATACGACGCGGGCGGTACCATGGCCGGGCCCACGGCATTGCTCACCAGGCCTGACGAGCTGCCGTTATCCTGGGCATAGAGCGGGCTGCGATGGCGACCGATGGAATCGTCTGCGTAGGGGCTGGGCCTGTAGGACTGGTAGCTTGTTTCTTGCGGCGTCGGCAGCTTCACGTTTCCGGGAGAAAAGGGCGTGGCGTGGCGGCTGGATGGTGTTCCCGGCCTGGAGCTGCTGTCGAGCGAACCGGGCGTTCCCGGCCTAAAGCTGTCAAACTCCTTGCCGTACATTTCACCGCCTCCGTGCTCTTCAGTAAACTCTGCCCGATTCTTATAATACTCAAAGTCCATGTGCGCCTCCGAGACGTACTCGAATCCAGGCACTCCGTCAGCAGCCTTGCCGGGCTTACCACCTTGCATGGCGTTGAGGGCGTATACGTCCGAGTAACCGCTGACAGTCATCAGGTCTGCATTGTTTGCGCCATCTCTGCCGTCAGTCAGCCGTCCTGAGTAAACGGACGGAAGCAGGTTCTGTGCCTTCTGGTGGACCATGGGAGTGATGAGGGGCTTGTACAGAGCCGGGTGGCCAAAGCGACTAGCCAACTTCTCACTTCGGAGGCGGCTCTCCTTCTGCATGCTATCAGGGCCCTGGTTTCGTTGAGTAGCAGATATCTTGTAGTATCGGATCTTATCGTCAAAGGTTTTTCCGCAGTAAATCTTGAAAAGGATCAGGAGAACAGGCAAGGGGCACACGGCGTAAAACTGAATGTGAGTACCGTCTCCGCGCACCCAGCACGTCAGCAGGAAAACTCCATTGGACAGGATGGTGCCGAAGATGAAGCGGTTGAAGATGACACGCCAGAACAAGCCACCAGACTCCGTCTTGGTAACGAAGCGGTACAGGATCAAGTACTTCTTCAAGAAGGAATCGATGCAAAAGTACAGAGCTGTCGCGAGAAGGACAAGGGGCTGAATACCCGCGAAGCACAGCGTGACGGTCGAGTAGTAGAGAAAGTAACAGTAGTAACTAGCATAATCAAACGCCGGCGGGGCCGTCAGGTCAATAAGCTCTCGCGGCGTAGGGCTGGAGAACCTCTTGAGGAAAAAAGCGCTGACGAGTGGCCAGAGCTGAGCGAGATCAATGGCGGCACCGAGCTGTCGCTGCAGAAGATAGGTGATCCAAAAGGGGCTGTTGTTGCAAAAGGCAGTGAAGATCATGGCCGCAATGTTTTCCTTGACGATGGCGTCCCACGCGTTCAGTCCGTCGTCAGCATCGGTGACGACGGCAGCGACAAAGGACCAGATGACACTGAAGAAGGAGAAGACGATGAGGTTGTTGAAGACGAAGAAGGAGTAGAGCTTGGCCATGACGTGTCTCTCACGTCCCGTCTTTGTCTTGTCTCCAGCCCTGATGGACAGGCGACGGAAGATGACGGGGAGAGCCAGATAGACACCGGACGTGATGGCGGGGGATGCAATACCCTGAACAATACCCCAGAAAGTGGTTTCCTTTTGCAGGGACACCTGGAAGCCGTGCCAAACCTTGCCCAGATTTCCCAAGTTGACGAGGAAGATGGCAATCATGGCGTTGGGCGCAATCCATAAAAAGGTCAAGAGGACAATCCAAAAACTGTTAATCCATCGTCTACGGCTTCGAGTAGAGCTGGACAGCGGCATGTTTTGCCAGATGATGTCGATGGGCTTGGGCGCCAGCTTGATGGTAGTGCCGTGGGGCTTCTTTTTGCGGGTGATGTAGGCAATCTCGTGCGCCTCAGAAACGTCCGAGTAACTGGCAAATCCAAAAGGCATGGAGCTCCGCTTGTCGACACTGGCTCTGACTTCTTTGATCTCCACCTCGAGTTCTCGAATGCGCTGTGTGTAGTACTCAATAGCATCCAGTCGCTGGCCCTTTGGATAAGTGCCGTATGAGCGGTCTTTTCTGGAAGGCTTGCAGGTTGGTCGCGGCGGCAGGGTCTGGGGATTCTTGAGATAGATGGCCAGGACCTTTTCCAGTTTTCGAACCGCTCGATCGTGCGCTGCAATGAGGTCGGGGAGGTCCTTGACGTTTCGGGCAATGGCGGTTCGCGCGAAAGATGAGTTGGGCGCGACGCCGTCAATGATGCGTGCAATGCCTTCATCAGAACAGCCTTGCTTGGGGATGTCGTAGAGCTAGGTTCATGGTCAGTTGGCCGGTTTTTTTTTTTGGTAATCTATAGACAGCAAAGGGAGAAACGTGTCGACAATGAGCAGCCAGCTTACCATTAGCGTTCGCGAGTGCAGACTGCTTTGATAGTCCTCACTCTCAAAGTACTTGCGTCGAAGCTGCATTATCCTGCGGTAGTTCCACCACAGAAAGAAGCAAACGATGATATCAAAGACCCAAGCAATGACCACTTGCGCCCACATCCATTTACCATAGACATTCAAAGGAGTGATTTCGGTAATCCAGCTGTTGGAGTTGGTTGTCTCCCCTGGAAACTTGACAGACTTGGTTGAGTGGATCGGGACAAGAATACCGATGCCAATGATGGCGAGGATACAGAACATGTTGCGGCACATGCGCATCACGCGCAGGAAGACGGTGGCGTCCATGCCAATGGTTTGCATCAACTGTTCTTCTTGGGTGCTCATCAAGGGCAAGATCCACGACCACGGCTTCTTGCCCAGGGGAGGCGGAGCGTGCTTGTCGTCGACATGCTTCAGCTTCGGAGCGTACACCGACTGATTGTAAGGTCTAATGAAGGAGAAGACGATGGCGACAAAGGCTGTGATGCCGAGGGAGATACCCAAAGCAGAGTAAACGGAAGCCGACGCAAGCTACAAAGCCGCCAGGTTAGAATTAGGAAGAGAAAAAAAGACACTACGCCTGGTGAGCGTTATTGACTAACCGTGCCCGAGAAGGGATCTTTGAGCAGATTCAGCAGCTGGTTCGCAGGACTGTTGCTATCGGAGCTGGGGGTGCCGCTGTCGTCGCGCGCCCGAAGCCATTGTATGACAGGGTCTTGGTAGGTCATGATGCAGATTTGGGCGCCCACCAAGGGCAGAAGACCTGTTTACTTGTCCGCTGAAAACAAAGAATAAGAAGAAGGAAGAAGAGAAGCAAGGCGCAATATCGATGCTGGCTGAATTTCTACCGCGCAAACGAGAGCGTTAAGAGGCGGGTAGCAGCTTTGGTGGTGACTTGTTGCGCCGAACAGCGGATACAGGGCCGGTCGTGGCTCAATCAAGAGCTCAAAGGCTGGCCGAGAAAACGCGTCCCCAAGAGGAATCCGCAATCCGAGTGTTGCGTCACCAGCGTGATGTCAGGGGCAATGTCGCTTGCGATGATGCCTGTCGGTTGCCAAGTCGCCAGATCGAGCAGCGAGCGAAGGGCGGGAAACCAGAAACGAGAGTGGATGAAAAACCCAAGCAAAAACCGAGACGCACAAAACGAGGGACGCTGTCTGCTAGAGAAGCGCAGAACGAGCAGGGCTTTTGGAGGGCAGAAGAAGAAGAAGAAGAAGAAAGAACTGAAAGAGGAAGCACAAGAAAGAGGAAAGGCTCGAGGCTTGCAGGGGGTCATTCGGATGGGGGTTTCGAGTGGCCAGGTGAGCAGGAAAAGAGGGAACCAGGGCGATGCCTGGATGGGGATGGTGTGCCCGCGTGTGCTGCCAGTCAAAGTGTTGCGTCGAGCATCACAGATTGATGGCATCGGGGTCCAAGCTCGGATGGAGAAGCGAGACACGCCAAGGGAGGGTCCAGGGCCGTTAAAATGGATGCATCTGACGCTCTATCCGGGCCCTAGAGAGGCCGCTGGAAGATGGAGAGAGAGAGAGAAAGAGAGGTGGTGGTGGGTTGAGTGAGGCCACATGCCAGAGCGGGTAATCGATAGAAGATCAATGGATGTGTTAGTGTGCCAGATACCCAGGACGCGATGACAATCTGGTGATCAATGCCTGTAAATGCACTATTTAAGCGTGTCTATTATTATATTAGGTAGAAATAGTATTGATACATACGTGCTGTATTAATATTGATCTATTAACAAACCTGGGACAGCATTCACGAGCCCTCAAAAATCTCATCCACTGCATCTTCTTTCTTCCATCTTTGTTGAATTCACTCTCCAGTCCAGTCCCAGCCTTGTCAAGTAGCCCGTCCACGTCCAGCTTAGTGGCCTCAACTCCAGACACATAAACTGGGGACCTTTGTTTCAGGCAATTTTTTCCTTCTTTTTCTTCTTCTTCGCACCTCCACCCCCGTTTCGCCCAAACGCTCACGGCTCAAACAGCGTCGCCGCCGCGCCTCCCATTGGCCCGCGCCCCTGTCCGGCGCTGCCCCTTGTGGACTCGCAAAGGCTGGGCCCCAAGACCCCAAGAGGCCTCGAGTGGCCACTAAGTCGCGGAGTGGCTCTTTGCCTTCCAAGGTTTGGTCTCCCAAGAAAGCTCGAACTGCTATTTTGCAACCCCTTAAAGCCACTGCAGCGTTAGCGGCTGCTTAGCACGCGGAACCTGAGTGGTGGCGGTTTGATGCCAGGAACCGGCGAGTGTTGAGTGGGCCGCAGTGCGGTGGGGAGAGAGAGACGCAGAATACGAGGATTGAAGAGCTTGATGAGTAGAGCGTTGGTACACAGCAGGGCGACTTGACACCTGCTAGCAGACATGGATGTTATAAGCACTAGACGGGGTATTTACTGCTGGGCGTTACTGTCTGTACTGAACTGTACGAGTAAGTACTATTTGCAGGAATATCTGTACTGGGTAAGATGGAGAGAAGACAAAGGAAAAAGAATGAGTGAGAATGACTGAATGACTGTCCCAACGAATGAATGGCTCAAATTCCAATCAGCCAGCCAGCCACAGTCCAATCTTGGTAGTTGCTCGTACAGGTATTTTTATCCTCGCGCCATATGCACGCCTGCATGCATTAGTAGGTGCCCTACCTTATCCGTCCCTCTACATCATATGTCGTATTTGCTTCTTTCATGCATGCGCGCTTCGTGCTCCATAGCTCATTTCGACTATCGCCTCAAACACGAAAATATCTACATTCTCGTACATGCTCTCTTGCCTCTCATGCTCTCTCTATCTCTCTAGGGAACTGCTGACAGAAGCTATTGGATTTCAAGCAGTAATGATCATCGCTGCGGGGTCCCTTTGAGAGATCCTCGCTGGGATGAGTTGCCCGAGTTGCTATTTTTGCCACCAGCGGGTTCTGATTGACGCTTGACACCACACTACTCATCGTGATCACGATCGGGGGTTTTTACGTGCTGATTCTGCCAATGTATGTCGAAATCTAGTGATTGAAACTGAAGAATGCTTAAAATACATACACACGCACATACATACACACAGACTCTGAGTAGCTGAGATACTGTAAGCACGCAAAACACTCGGGTCTAGCGGTAGGGCCAGGAGTTGGACGGCTATAGCCGATCTGTGCTTCGCCACAGACAGCGACGATCCCTGGGCATGCCCGGGGCCATTTCTGCATTCCAATTGAATCATACAGCCACTTTCGTCCTAGAGAAAGTCTTGGAAGCGGAAAACCCAAGTTGAAAACTCGACTCTGCAACAGTCGTATACCTGGGCGTATGCATCATGAGTACGACAAACTCGTACTCGGCCTGGTATCGCGGGTGTTGAGCTCAAATTGGGGCTTACAATCCTTGCAGCGCATGTACACACGGTAGGTAGTACATGTACCTGTCATGCAGTTTTGGAGGGCCTCATCATCTTAGTAATGTCTATTTAGGAAATGTGACGGGCAACCAAACACTGCTCTCCTGTCACGCGACATCAACGCATGCGATTCGAGTTCTCGCTGCAATTGAGATTTGCGCAGAGCAGATGGAGAGGCAAGGTCTCCACGTTTGCATAGTTGAAGCCGGCAAATCCTATACGAGCATCGTCTACCGCGGCGAACATTGGTGATGTAATCAGTTATCCGCGTCGCAACCACTGCCATCCAATCCAAATCCAAGCGAAAATCGCTTTCATGGGGACGGGACTCCAGGCACGGCGAATTTCTTCCCCCTGAATCTGCGATCCCGGCCGTGCACTGCGTTTGGTGGGCGCCAATGGCCCAACCACTCCACTACGGAGTGCTAGAATGCCCGGATATCCGGGGAGAACAGGGGACTTGGGGTGCTGAAGTGCTGTGCTCCAGCTCACTTGCATGTATCGGACACTCACCAGCGCAGATATGGATACGGGAGAGTCTGTTCCCGGAGCTGAAGATGGTTAATGTCTGATGCACTGCTCGAACTGAGTCTTTATATAGAATAAATGCAGAATCTAAACCGACTTCTCTCATCTATCATTTATGTAAAAGCGTAAATAGTCATTTTCGACGTTCATCTAAGCTCGGCTGAGGAGTGCTTGCTAATGCTGTAAGCCAGATACATGTTCATATATGTACACATCGTGCACTGAGGCAGTGAAAGGAGGATAAGAATAGCCCATCAAACGATTTAATTTAAGTCTTTCCTTTTTTCTTCGTATAGATATGTAGCCTTAAATAGATCAATCTATTCATCTAAGTCTCACATCTTGGTCCTCTCCAGAGGTCTACTTGTCGCAAAGTTGCCCTCCGTGCCTTCTCGTTGCATTGTACCTCATGACCAACGCTGCGATATTTGTACTTGTATGATCAATGGTAGACGCCATGTGAGGAGATGGCACACACAGGAGGGAGCATCACAAAAGAATATTATTTTCAGCACGCCATAGAACCTAGCTGTTAACGGAAAGCTTTAGCACATGTAGCCAGCTATAGT
Source organism: Trichoderma atrobrunneum (assembly GCA_003439915.1). Classification (NCBI taxonomy): domain Eukaryota; kingdom Fungi; phylum Ascomycota; class Sordariomycetes; order Hypocreales; family Hypocreaceae; genus Trichoderma; species Trichoderma atrobrunneum. The sequence continues at coordinate 80,694 of PNRQ01000104.1, read as the reverse complement.
TTATCCATATCAAGACTGGCCGTGCGCTGCAAGCCATGGAACCATATTAAGTCATTCGCATCATGTACTAAATGTTGGCTGGGGGGAGTTCTCCGATATCAAGAACCATAAAATCTCATTTCAAGCCTGTTGTAGTTTTGGATACAGCACTGTGCCCTAAAGCAGTCTTTAAAACACAACCTGAATGCTATTCCAGGCCCGCAGCCAGAATGAGACTTCTTGAACACCTCGATTTCTTCTTCAGTCTCATCATTGCCTTTGAGTAACCATGTCTACCACCTTCTCCCAAGTATATACATGGCACTTTTTCATCCCCTCGCGCTCATCCTTCCAGCAGTGCCCCCCTCACCATAGGGAATTTGCTGTCTTTTCTGCAGATTTACATACCTCCAAGACTTCGATCGCGTTGCTACGCATAGCAAACTCTGTGTTGATGGTGACAAGATTGGTCTGGTGCAGTGACACACTGGCGGACGACTATGCCAGGTGATCTCCAGGTCTGGACATGGAAGAAGACAACGTCGAGCGCCTGAATATACTGGGGAAGTCTATTTATCGACGAGACCAGCTTTCAGCTTCTAGATGCAAACATTTTTGAAGGTATGTGAGGAGGGTCTTTGGGGGCATTGGGCTCCTACTAACAGGATATCCATTGACAAGTAGTGATTACCTCCTCAACCTGACAATATTCTGTAATGAGGGCTTGAATTGTCAAGGCATTAGACATCATCCGCATTCCGGTAGTGAATCATTCGTACGGTCAGCCAGGTACGGAGAGATGCACAACATACAGGAACGAGGTACAAAGCACAACCCTCCATGAGGAGCAGCAGTCGATCACTGGCTATGCTTTGTATATCTTTAATTTTCCATTATCATTGAAAACTACCAAGAAAATGAAACAAGCAAACAATGAAGCCTGCCAATGATACAGGTATACCCAACATGTAAGTCATACCATTCATCCATTTTGGCACAAGATTTTTGCGTGGGGAACAATATACAGCGATGAACCAGAAGAAACCAGCACTCCCATCAATCACAGCGAGCCATTTCGCCTTAAGGAAAGAATTGATAAGAATGAAAATGAAGATGAAGAGAAAAAAGGAAAGGCTTAGGCAAAAGAGTTGCTTTTTCTCAGCCTTAAATCTCCACAGGTCCCTGACTCCGAGTCTTGCGCAAAGTCTTGCCCACGACGGGAGCAGCCTTCTTGTCCTTCTTGGGGCGGCCTGGCTTCCGGGGCCCGCCATTGGTCGCCTTGCCGTTGCCGTTGTCAATCTTGGCCTTTTTGTCTGCGGGCTCGCTGTCTTCAGACTCTTCTTTTTCGGCGGCTGGTTCGTCAACCGCAGTCGCGACGGCAGCATCGGCCTTGCGCTTCTCGCCAGTGGCCGTTTCCGACGTCTCGGACTTGGCGTCTGCGGCGGTGGGCTGAAGAGCGCCGGCCATCAGCTCGGCGGGCTTCGATTCGCCATTTGGAGTCACGGGCTTGTCAACAATGGAATCAGGGCCGACATCACTGCCGGGGGCGGAAGCCGTGGGGGTTGGCAGCGGCTCCTCGGCCTCCGTGATGATGACGGGCTCTTCCTGTGGCTTCTCGGGCTCTGCTGGCTCAGTGGGGATGTTCAGCTCCGGCCGTGGTGATCCATTGACGGGAGTCGCCAGATTGACGGGAGTCTCGGGGACGGACTGGACTTCGACGGGCCGTGGGGTTTTATGAGCCAGCTTGAAGGCATCAGCGATGGAGAGAGGCTCCTCTGTCGGCTTTGCCTCCTCGGGAGCTTTGGTTTCAGCGATGATGGGAGGCTCTTTGGGCTTTTCAAGAGAAGTTGGGAGATTCACAGAGGCTTCTGGCTTGGCAGTGTCTGTGTCCATGGCCATGGTCGGAGCTCCAGCTTGAGCTTCGGGAGCTGTAGACACAGGCGGACCGACTGTTTGATGGGAGGTTCCAAGTCAGCAGGATGATTTCAATGTTGTCAACACGCTGGGACGCGACGGGGATTTTGGGCAGCACAATCAAGGGAGGAGCATGTGGTGTTTTCAATGGCACGGATAAACATCAATTGGAGAGTCGCGCGCAACAACTGGGCAGCAATCAATACCTTTGTCAACAGCTGGAGCAATGCCGTCAGACATGATACGAGGTTGATGACGTAAGAATCAAGACGGGCGTCGCGCGCAATGGCAGCTTGAGGCTGGAATCAGTGGAAACAGAAGGCCGGGCAAGACGCAGGTGAAGCTGGTGGAGGAGATGCGCGCTTGCAAGCAGAGAACAGGAGCATTGGCTGGTTTGCCGATGAAGGGCGGGAGAGAGGCGATGGGATTGAGGGAGGGAGGAAAGCAAAGCAGAGAGGAAGAAGAGCAGCAGAAGCAGAAGCAAGTCAGTGGTGGCCAGCTTCACCCGCGGTTCCACAGATGGGTTCGATTACTACATGTACATGGACGCTGGTAACATCTAATTGATCCGAGATGAAGTCGCGCGCCCGCCAGTTTACCGTGGCAGGGAACCTGTTGCTTTTTGCCGTTGAAGCCATGGATGGTTTAGTATGGGCATGGCATGGGGGGGGAGAGAGGAGCAAGGAACTTAGAAAGGCTATGCCGGCGGCGCCGTGTGGGTACCGTCTACGTTTCTGTAAGGGAAAAAGCAGTCAGACAAGACAAAGCAGTTTCGTCACGAGAGAGAGCAAAAAAGTGAGGCGGCACAGTGCTTGGGAGGGATCTGGCTGAAGGTGTCCAGGGATACTGGACGGTGTGAGTTGTCGCCATCGGGACCGTGGGTTGAAACGAGCAACTCTTGCGGGGAAGAAGCTACAAGCTGCAGCATTGGCATTGGCTAGTCCCAGTTTACATGGACAAAGACGCCACCATGAGGTCCTTCAGCTCCGGATTCGTCCACTCACGACGTCGACGGCGGGGCGGCACCGATCATGTACCGATGCAATGCACGTCTGTTTGGCTTCTTGTTGCTTTTTGCCTTTTCTTTTTTCGAGGTGGTTGGGTGGGAAATGCTTATTGGAGCGTGCCTGGAATGGTTGCATTTGCATTGGCGGAGGAGGCGGGGATCGGTTACTGGAGGTTATAGGTTGGAGGTCCGGGGTCATCGCCGTCAATTTTGCGTGAGGACAAGTTCTGGTGCTCTTGATGTGGAAAATGATGGCTAGACGCGTTATTTGCGAACATAATTGGCTTTTACATCATCAATGCTCGATGAGTATTGAACCCAAATGCTGCGACATGGCAGCTGGTTGGCATCAATGCTTGGAGATTGGCTACCCGTATTGAATGCATCGTCAATGCACCTTGCACATGCACAACCTACACCGATCATTTCCCTCTTCCCGTTTACCATCTTGAAATCATCATTTTACATACAATTGACCACCTGGACATTTACAATCTGGCTTTAAACGCGCAAAAAGATTCAAAATGTCTCTGGACGAGGTCCTTGCGCTGTAAATTCCCGGCCCGCGCTTGAGATCCCTTGCCGATGTTCAATGCTTTGCCCCGTCCCGACCCCGGCCTTTCAACTCATTGTACTTCGCTATTTACTCTTTCCTATTCTATTATCAACATTTCTAAATATCAAAATTGCTAAAATGATCAAGTTCTCAACCGCTTTCTCACCTCAAAAGTGGTGCACTGAGCGCCTCTATGCTGCCAGAAGACCTGAAATGCCACATCCATGCTTAGTCATCCGCGGCCGCCAGTGACCCCCTAACTGCCACTTTTCGGCCAGACGCCAGCTTGCCCAAGGACAACTATCATTGAAAGCTGCAAAGACGCGAACACCCAACTTCAGCACACTCTTTTATCGCCAATTACGCGCTTCTTTTCCTGCACAACAACTTACACAATGGCCCCAGCAAAGAGCTCCAAGGACAAGTTCTCGGTCATTCTGCCGACGTACAATGAGAGGAAGAACCTCCCCATCGTGGCCTGGCTGCTGAACCGCACCTTTACAGAGAAGTAGGACCACTCTTCTGCCTCCCCAAAATCATGCCCAAGGACCTTGGTCAAAAACTGACAATTGTTGCTTTTTCTCTCTAGCCAACTGGATTGGGAACTCATCATCGTCGACGACGGCTCACCCGACGGAACACAAGACGTGGCCAACCAGCTCGTCAAGGCCTACGCCCCCCACGTCGTCCTCAAGACTCGATCCGGCAAGCTGGGCCTCGGAACGGCCTACGTCCACGGCCTGCAGTTTGTCACGGGCAACTTCGTCATCATCATGGACGCCGACTTCAGCCACCACCCCAAGTTCATCCCCGAGATGATTGCCCTGCAGAAGAAGGGCGGCTACGACATCGTCACCGGCACGCGCTACGCTGGCAACGGCGGCGTCTTTGGCTGGGACCTGAAGCGCAAGTTTGTCAGCCGCGGCGCCAACCTGTTTGCCGACACCGTGCTGCGGCCGGGCGTCAGCGACCTGACGGGCAGCTTCCGCCTGTACAAGAAGAGCGTTCTGGAAAAGGTCATTGCGAGCACGGAGAGCAAGGGATACACGTTCCAGATGGAGATGATGGTTCGCGCCAAGGCCATGGGATGCACCGTTGCCGAGGTGCCCATTTCTTTCGTGGACCGAGTGTATGGCGAGAGCAAGCTAGGTGGTGACGAGATTGTCGAGTACGCCAAGGGAGTATTTTCCCTGTGGCTCAAGGTCTAGGCAGAGAGGCACAAAGGGGAAGAAAGGGGGGAGGAGACAGGTCAAAACGGATGAAGTCAAAGATGAATTTACACGAGTTGTTCAGAACTGGGGTGGATCGGCGTTGATATAGCGGAAAAGAGTTACAAAATTCCGCCTCACAATTAATTCAATATACCATTGCCATTTTTTCTTTGTCATGTTCGTACAGCATTTAACGGTCATATTTACAACATCATCATTACATTATCTCTGTCCTTTTCGCAGACTACATGTTTCTACCACCTGTCACCATGATGGTCTGCCCTGTTACATATGAGAACAGCGGACTCGCCACGGCCAGGATCGAGCTCGCAGCCTCCTTGGCAGACCCCGGCCGACCCAGCGGAATATCTGAAGGACTAGCAACACCAGGCTTTCTCCCCGGGACGCCAATGGCAATCTTCTCGCCATCAGGCCCAACCACAAACCCGCCGTCCTCTTTGGCCGCCGTCAGACGAGTCTGGATGTAGCCAAAGGCAACGGCATTAGCCCGAACACCAAACGCAGGGCCCCATTCCTTTGCAATGGTCTTTGTGAAGCCGACGAGACCAGATTTCGCCAACGCGTAGTTGATCTGGCCGGCGTTTCCATGGATGCCAGACGTAGATGAGACGGTGATGATGTTGCGCGGCTCGCCGTCCTTGACGCGGAAATACGGCGCGGCCTCGCGCACCATGTTGAAGGGCGCGGTGCAGTGCAGGGCGATCATGGTCTCCCACTGCTTGTCGGTCATCTTGTGGATGACGCCGTCGTAGGTGTATCCCGCTGAAGCGACAATGATGTGGATCTTGCCGTTGCCGAACTCGGCGGCTTTGGCGATGAGGGTCTTGATGTATGCTGGGTCAAGGACATCGCCTGGGACGGAGATGGCTTGGCCGCCGTTTTTGCGGATGGTTTCTACTACCTCGTTGCTTTTCTCTACGCGGGTTTCGATATTAATGAATGAAGGTTTTTCTTTACGGGGGAAGATAAGATGGACTACGTACTGGCGTCAATGTCTGCGACGACGACTTTTGCGCCTTCGTTGGCGAAGAGGATGGCTGCTTCGGCGCCGATGCCTTGGCCGGCGCCGGTGATGATGGCGGTTTGGTTGGCGAGGAGGCCTTTGGGGTAGTTGAGGTGGCCGACGACCTGGGAGACTCTGTCTGACATGATGGAGGTTTGAATTAATGAATTTGAAATGCAGATATTTGGGAGAGAGGATGAGATTTGTGTAAGTGATAGATGAGAAGCAATCAAGGGACAGTGGTGTTAATAGATGTTATATCCCGTTAATATACCGAGGTTCGGTTCCGCGGTTCGCTGACTGGATTGGGAAATGGGGGACGGCGTAGTGTGGGGTAGCGTTGAGATACCCGGTAGCTTCAACGGATGAAATGTTCGTTCACCTCATTCACTATCAGCCATATGGAATTTGTCTATTATTCGTATTGTATGATGCTTTTGATTAGTGCCACTGCGTAGATTGAAAGATGTTATTTCGCAAGTGAAGAAATTGCGCAAATAGGTGACTTCATGATAATCTAGAGACCTTTGATAGTTGTGATCCCTGGTATTAGAACAACTCCTTTATTGTATGGATTGGGATCTCTACAACAGATTATTCATTGAAGCATTTGATTAAAAGCTTACGCCTGGCTGATGGAGTCTTCTATAAAAAGCGATTGTTCATTATTTAGAGTTTAAAGTCAGCATTCGTCTTCTCCCACCCAAATGGTGATTGCTCCATGTTAGCCACCTTCTCCGTAAGCCTCCCCTTCAAAATCCGGTTCCTTTCCGAGCAGAGTTCGTATGTCGTCGAGAGATTGAATAATAAGGTATGCGATGACAAGCCTGAATCGACCAACTTCTCCAATATGTTTCGCCCCTATGAACCATGGTCAATACAACTGCATCCTCATAGTCGCAATGTGTGAATAGGATATATACTCACCTCTTGAATCCGCCCAAGATAGATAAGGCACACTGCCTGGTTTACGCCAATCATTTCATCTGTTACTGTTATGTCAAACTCTTGCCACTTCTGCAATGCTGCCTCGTAGTTGGAATCCGCCATGTCGCACAAGGCCAAAATGAGCTTCTCGACGTTCTCGGTATCCTCAGAGCACTGGCTTGCGCAAGATTTTGCATTCCCTATATCACCGAGATGCAGCCAAAGCAGTGCTTTAGATAGCGCCAGTTTACCATCGCCCCGGTCTCTCAGACTATTCAGATGGTGCGCTGCGCCAGAGAGATCGTCCATCTCAATCAAGGCACCGGCGACTTTGATGCCCAGTTCATGGAGACGTGACTTCCACAGCTCTCTAGCAGAGTTGTCGTGTGACAGAGATGCTTTTCTGATGCGATCCCTTGCCTCTCTGGCAAGATCATGGTAGCTCATGACGGCTCGGCGAGGATCTCCAAAGCCCAGTGCCTGCAGCCGCACGTGCAGCACGCGCAGCTCCCACGGTACAAGATGCTCGTTCGTATTGTCATCAATGTATCTGCGGGCGTCATTCAAATCCTCTAGCGCTTTGGCTTCCTGGGCTGCAAGTGAAGTAGCATCGATCAGGGTGAGACACGCGAGTCGGGTATACAGAAGCCTAAAGATCCTAGTGGCATCTTGAGGATCGACACTACTGCCATTTATCGTTGAGCCTGTTAGCTCTTGAGCCGCCGCAATGGCTGCGGCTCGAAAATGGCCTTTGGCAAGCAGCTCGTCTATTGGCGTCTCCGAGTTAGGCTGCTTTGGTGAGTTTCGGAACGCAGGAGGGATGTTTTGTACGTTTAGGGGATGGTAGATCTCCGGCTGCAGGAGGAATGTGAAGTCCTTTGGTCTCACCTCTCCCAGCTGAGGAGTCGGAGACGGCGGAGGCCGAGGCTGTGCTGTGTTGTTGGCTGAAGAAGATCGTGACGGTGGCTGGAGGGACGGGCTGAGCTGAGAGGCCGAAGCAGTTGGGGATGTCAATAGTCCACTAACAGCCCGTTAGACACAGAATTTGGTCATGTTGATTTGCGTACTGACTTGTCGGCATCCAGAGGTCCCTTGGTGGAGGACCTTGGTCTTGTTGCTATGCGTGAATGTCAGTATCTGTAATTCATGTTCTCATCCACATGTTGCATCGTTGGCAGTGATGGAGGGGCAGCTGCCTGTAAAGATCGCTGAACCTGAGCCTTCAAAATGGAGTACATACACCGAGTTATAGATGGCTTGTTTCTTCTGTGGCCTTGATCCGGTGCAGGACTGCTCGGTTGTTCACTCATTATAAATGGCCGATGGTGGAATAATTAAGGTATTGGAGATTAAATGTTGGTGAGCTCATTGATCGCATATGGTCAGTACATGTGTCTGTCTGGTGTGAGATGAGATGAGTTAGGCGAACAGCAGTGGTAGGGATGGCTGGATAATCTTCGGCCATTCTCTCTTCATATAAATGACTAGAATGGGAGACCAAAGCCATCGACCTGCATGTAACGGTGCATCCTTTGTCTTGATACAAGATTCTAATCCCTGAATCAAAAAATACGAGAAAAAATAATAATCATCTATGAACTTATGACGTGCAAACTCCCGGGTATCTTGCGAGGCTGAAGCTTGCCTGCCAGCTGGCTACCAAAGGAATGTATACTTTTGCGTTCTCGGCTCCACCAAGCTGTGGTACTCAGACTCAAACTCAGACTCAAAACTTGCATGAATCCATTCTCACGCGCGACTCACAATGAGAACCAGAAGATCGAATCGTACAAAACATTACACCCTCGACAAGTACGATTTCCTCAGCTCTGGGGATGAAGACCAGCCTCAAAGGCGCCGCAAAACCGCAGATGAAAATGATGACAATTTCGATGGAGCCGCTGAGGAGCAAAGTGCTGCAGAGGAAGAGGAAGAGGATGAGGATGACGTGCAGATGAATGACAGCGGTAGCGACGTAAACGGAGCCGAGAAGCCATCCCGTCAGCGCTCCAGACAGAGCAAGCAGCCAAAGCAGGCAAGGCCTGCGAAATCCTCGGATGAGGGCGACATGGAGGTGACCGGATATCTGGACATTGAGCTTATCCCACCCGAAGGCCAGCACAAGGGCTATGTCGGACCTTATGAGCGAGGCATGCGCGGCAAGGCCCTTGTGAGAACTCTGTACGGACCCAGTCCTAAGCGCATATCAATGGCTCACGAGCTGCTAGAGAGGTGGAGCGGGTGGACGATATTTCCTCCAAAGGTGCCGCAAGACGAGGACGAAGCGACGGACAAGGGCTTTTGGTCTCCCGGTGGTTTCGACAAAGAAGCTCGGCTTGCCAAGCAGTGGCACGCGCAACTGGTCAGGGCACTACCATCCGACGATGCCTGGTCAGAAATATCTTTTCTAGAGACCGAAATGTATCGATTTCCGCAGCTGAGCATGCCGGTTTTGACGGGCCCGCACGAGACGCAGCTGGAGATACCAATGGAGCCCGGACACTGCCATTCCATGTCACAGAGCAATATTCCTTTTGACCAAGACAAGGATGATGACAAGGTGGAGAGTGGATGGATGCTGGATGTGGGTGGCCTTGTTTTGAGCATGGACTGGGCGCCTCGGCGAGACAAGAACCCCAAACAGCTGCTTGCTTTAGCAATCATACCCCAATCCGACCAGGACATATATAATTATGAAGAGGAATCCGTGAAGCCAGATTTCCAGAAGCAAGGAATCATCCAGATTTGGGAATTTCGGAGCACCAAGACAGACGAGCAGTTTATTCGACCGTCGAGTGAGCCTGCGAAACTGCGCAAGACACTGTGCGTGGACTTCGGAAGGATCAGAAGAGTCAGATGGAGTCCATCCTGCAACCATATCGCATTTCTTTGTGGTGATGGCAGCGTGTACATTGCTGATGCTGGGGATCTCGACGGTGAAGAAGAGGGCCTCTACCGTAAGCTCAGCTAGAACCCTTGCATTGTTTGAGACGCCCATTTGGCTAATGGAATAACAGACAAACTACAGAAACCACTTGCAGTACTCGGCTTAGTCGACGAGTACGGCATCAAAGCGACTGCCATCACATGGGTCAACTGCAATCGAATAGCTGTCGGCTATTCTGACGGGTCCATTGCGCTTTGGTCCATCCATCCACAACGCCTCTTGTCTCGACACCCAGTTCATCACAACGACATCATAGATATGGTATCGGGATATCCGACGATGCCAACCATTATTGCTTCAATTCCAGTAGGCGGTACAGCTCGAGTTATTGATCTTCAAGCTCCGAGCTACGAAACTACTGAAGCCCAGAGACCTTTAGTGCATACACAGCCGGGACTCCTAACTTACAGCGACCATCTTCTCGGTTTCTTATCCATTTATCCATCTGCTAGTGCGCTGAACACGATTATTGGATTCTTGCACCACGCACATTTTCCCGTTTGCCGGAGGGTATTTACGGGAGATAGTTTCCTCACGTCCTTGGCTGTCGGAAAGCTGCACCCCTTTCTGCTCATTGGTGCAACGGACGGCTCCCTGTGGTGTCTCAACTCGCAAACTGAGGTATTCAGCAACCGGCATGAATCAACAGACAAGATACGGGTGTTGCAGCATGAGCACCGGCCGGGACGTCTGTTCCCTCCTGACTCTCCAGCTGCTGCTCGAGGCGTCTGTCGTATCTTACACGGCTTTACAGTAGACAGGAACAGAAACTCGAAGCCCGAGGCTAAGCCCACTGCAAAGAAGGGCAAGAAGTTACGGGCCAAGGAGCCGGCCGAAGGCGCGGAGGGAGGGCGAGAAGGGGAAGGGGAAGAAGACGATGACGAAGCTGGTGATTTGACGGATCCATCTCGAGCTACTCTGCATGAGCCACTGACGAGAATCACCACCATTGAGTGGAATCCAAACCAGGATTACGGGTGTTGGGCAGCGGTAGCCATGGGATCGGGACTTGTAAGAGTAATTGATTTGGGACTGGAGAAATACCCCGAGGGCACGGCGTGATTCGCCATGATTATTCGGCGAAAAGAAGACGCTTTGTAAGATTAGTAGCCCGTCTAAGTAATATATGTATGTATACATATGTAATGTTCTGCCTGTTCTATGGGTATCGTCTATGATAAGCACTGCGAGCCCATGCCTTCATGGTGGTGATCAAACGCCTTGGCCATGCCGTAGAAATGAGTCGCTGCTGCGAGTACAACAAAGAAGTGGAAGATCTGATGAGAGTGGCCCCAAATGTCGAACGCACCAGGGTTGCTCCTCTCTGGCCAGCGAATCTATGAAGACGTGTGTTAGAGAGCTTAAAAGCTGTTGCTGCATGTTGAGTGAGGGAACAAACCGCGTAGAGAAATGCGCCGAATATGTACATGAAGCCATGCAGAACGACCCAGCTGAGGCTCATTCTGTCCTCGAGGGTCTGATAACCAAACTTGAGTAGCCCGTGGCCTATTGGGATGATACCAGAAAGGCCCAGACTGACAAACATGAGAGCGCGGTAGGGTCTCCAAGCGGGCGTCCTAAACCTTTCAACCCAAGAGACGATGATACATCCAAGACCAAGGAGACATATCTGCCCAACAGTCGTTAGAACAACTTTGTCACATGCAAATACCCTGGGCTCTCTCAAACTCACCAGGTTTAGATACTCGGCCATCAAGATCGGATGGCAGAAGAAGCCGTAATACAGCGCCGGCACATAACTTCCCACAATCAACGCCACGATGCCCGTGTAATCGAGCTTGTTCCCCCACTTGGCAACCTCCTGGCTATGATCCGTCAAGGCGTGATACGTAGCGCTCATGCCCAAACACACGACGGCACTCCCAAAGAAGCACGCAAAGACGAGCACATCAGACGAATTGGCGGCCTCGTACCGCGGGCGAACAACGACGTAAACATACAGGGCGGTGAGGATGGTGACGATGGCGCCGGCGAGGTGCGACCAGATGTTGACGGACTCGTTGTGCAGGTAGAAGAGCGAGCGGGCGGACTCGGCGTAGGAAGGGCGGATGGGGCGGTAGCCGGAGCGGATGAAGGCGTTGTCGCGGCGCCAGGAGGGGAGGTCGTCCCAGAGGAGGAGGAGCTTTTGCTCGACTTTGCGCTCGGCTTGTTTGATGGTTGTGAGGAGGGATTCGGAGACGGAGGGCCGGCGCTGGCGGAGGGACGGGTCGGAGGAGGCCATTTTGATGCTTTCTTTTATGTATCTTGTTTCCTAGTTCATGGTGTTGCCAGTTTACAATGTAAATGATTTGAATGAAAGGAAATATGATTCATTTAATGAATATTTTTCATGCTCATGTTGGGCGAGAGAGAACGTGTAAGTTGTTGGGGTTCGTTGTCAAATGTCAATGAGATGCTCCGGCGTGAGTGGACCTTTTGGCGGAATGGTTGGGGCTCGGCACTCGAAAGATGGTGGATTGAGTTCAAGGCTTTAGGACTGGTAGCGCATGTGCTAGAGGGGAAAATCTCTTGTTTATTCGATGGGATTGTTTTAGTTCCAGGAGATCAATAGGCTATGTGATTCCCGTGGCATGGGATATTGGTGTACTGTACAGTAGGTGATGTCTTGGCTAGCATCTGATTGCTGGCATGTGATGCCGCTTTTCGCTGTTGAATGCCGGCCCCGGTATAATATCCTCATATTTAGCACTAGCAATACGCAGATGCAAGATGACATAAAATCTTCAATACCCACCTATAAAAATACGTGTGTATATAACCATCATATCGTAGATAGCTTGCTATTTTCTGGAGCAATAAAGCATTTAAATCCATGGCATCGCTTCCATATGGCGATTAAGCGGCACCCCAAGTGTCAGGTATAAGCGCTTTCGCCTGCATCTCGTGAACATCGAGCACCAACAAATCTCCAGCACAAGCCCAGATAGTGTAAGAACAAAATGTGTATTTCCTAACGCCTAGTGATATTCGCCGCACAGTCTACAGACCTTGTCCCAAAGCGCAGATGCTGCCTTTCAGCCTGATCCAACAAGACGTCGCCACGAAGTAATCATCACCTGCTGTGGCTTTCCGTAACATCGCCTGCTAGAAGTAGCAGTCCCAAGTCATGTTCTCAATAACGCATCGCTCGTCCTTTATCGCTTATTTCTTGCCGCTCTTCTTGATGCCCTGGGTACCGGTGTTCAGAGGTCCCTTGCCGCCGGCCTTGGCCGCCATTTCCTTGCGCGCCTTCTCATCTGCAAACAGTCAGTCAGTCGTTGTCGCTTCGGTCTTGCAGCGGTTGGTCGATGTCGGGAGAATCGTACCGGCCTTCTTCTTCTCGAGGTAAGCCAAGTCATCCTCGTCAAGATCCTTGTTCTGCTTCTTCGGGGCCTTCAAGGGCTTGGCCTTGCCGCCTGGAAATTTCAACCGTCAGTCTCGACATTCATGGAGGGGCAGTTTGGCAGGGGCCGCAGATGCCAGGACAAGAGAAAATCACCTTCTCGGTTGGAACCACCCATGATGAATTTGCTGCAGAGAGAAATGTAGTGTAAGATGCAGTGTCGAGTGTAGGAGCAACGCAAGACAAAGAGAGAGTTTACTTGGACAAAGTCGGTGGTGGCTGGCAGAAAAGGCCTCCAAGGCTGATTCTTTGTTCAGGGTCGGCCTGCATGTTGCTTAGTCAACCCGCGCTAGACTGAAGACGACCAGACCCTCCAAAATCCGGCCTGCAGCGAATCTGAATCTGAAACCCATTTGCCATCATCTCGAGATCGTTGCCGTCACTCGACATTTCACCATCGACTGGCTGACGCTCCGTGATTTTCTTTTTGACCTCGTTATTCCAGTGATTTCTTCTCTTTTAATTGCACGCTTCCAACTTGTTCAGCTCCCCCAAATCAATCCCCCGCGTTCCTCCTCGAAGCTATCGTGCTGCCTGCCTGCACTTGGGACGAGTCAAAACGTTGACCTGGTTGGACTCTTTGCCTGCCACACACACCCGTTGCCTTGGTCCATTACTGACACTTCTTCTGTCGACACTGAAAGGGAGCCCCATCAGAGGTCCGGTGGCAGAATAAATAAATAAAGGGCTTCAAGATGACGTCAAGCTCCGATGAGGGTGAAATTGTTGAGCAGAGAGCTGGAGATTTGAAGGCAACTTCACTGTCGCACGCAGAGAGAAACGGTGTTGACCGTCAGGATAGACAGCGGAATAGACATTCCTCGCCCGACTTCGATACGACTTCCAGACACAGCAACTCGTCACGACGAAGCCGCTCGCCACCGCGAGGATACAAGCGGTCGCGCGATGACAGGGATCAGTTCCCTCCTGCCAGAGCCCGAGATCAAGATTCTCGCCATGATCGCGGCGCATACGACGACTATAGGAGGGATGGCCCCAAGAGATCGCGCGTCGCATATGACGATCTCGACCGCCCTGCGGCACGCAATTCGAACCAAGGCTACGACTGGCGCAGTCGTAGGGACCGAGAGCGCGATCGGAGTCGCGACCGGGATCGATTCCACCGCGGCCGAGACCGATATTCTGAACGTCCGTCGCCTCGCCCTCGAAGCCCTTCCCCTCGCCAATACCGTCGGGGAGACAAACGAGCTGGTGATCGATTCGTCCGAGAAGGCTACTCTGACCGGCACGACTCACGCGAATTGCGGTACGATGACGCCGACGTCGGCGCTCGAGGCAACAATCATGCAGCTAGGAAAGCCTCCGTAGGAGATTCAAACCAGGCACTGAAAGGTCATGCTAAATCTGACAAGGATACTACTGAAAACGGTGATTCTGCTGGTGCAGCTACTTCGAAGTGGGTAGAATGCTTTCTCTCTAAGAAATACCACCACGATATAAATGCTGACACCAAGAGCAGGGATGTTCCTATGCTGGATGACTACGAAGAGCCTCAAGAATTTGACGAGGAAGCAGAGATCGAACGCCGCCGCAAGAGGCGCGAGGAACTCATGGCAAAATCCAGCTCCGCCACGCCTCTCCTCCTTCACGCTGTCGGAGCTGCCACTTCCAAAGCTCAAGCATTATCGCCTGCCTCTTTTCAATCCGACACGCCGCAAATGTCTCAGCGGTCAGATAGCAAACCGCCCCAGTCCCCGCGTTCAAGTAAGTCTCCTACCAAACCTCACTTATCGACAACGACTAATCTGATAGACTTTGCCTCACCCGGATCGCCCCTGTCGCACGACGTGCCGTCTCCCGGAGCAATGGATCTCTTTGATGGCAAAGATCTCGTAAACTCACACGCGGCAGCCAAAGCCAACGACGAAGACGGCCCCTCTGCTGCTGATTACGACCCTACCGTCGACATGATGGAAGATGGACGTAGAGATGAACTGCGTCATGGTCAAGTCGTCATTCACGGCGAGCCTGAACCTGCGGCGGCGATTGAGCAGAACCCTGCCAAAGAAGCGCCCAGTGCGCTGCCACAGAAGCCATCTGCAGGCGAAGGTGACGAGGATGATGACTTTGACATGTTTGCAGAGGATTTCGATGAGAAAAAGTACGCAAGCAAGGCCCAGGTCACTGAAACGGTAGCACCCGACGAAGCTGCAGATGCGGCAGAAGCAGTTGATAAGGGAGGCATTCTCGAAGGCGATGACAAGGACGGTTATTACAAGATTCGTATTGGTGAAGTTCTCAACGGTCGATATCAGGTCCAGGCCACGCTTGCAGGGGTATGTTCTCAGGAGTCGCACGTGCCGTTGACATCACTACCAAACAGCTTGTTGCCATCAAGATGATGCGAAACAACGATGCCCTTCGCAAAGGAGGCTATACGGAAATCGCCATTCTCCAGAAGCTCAACGAGGCCGACCCCGAAAACAAACGGCACATTGTCAAGTTTGAGCGTTCCTTTGACCATCGAGGCCATCTTTGCATGGCTTTTGAGAATCTGAGCATGAATTTGCGCGAAGTCTTGCGAAAGTTTGGCAACAACGTAGGCATCAACTTGAAAGCGACAAAAGCATATGCGTACCAGTGCTTTGTTGCGCTGGCTCACATGCGCAAATGTAGCATCATCCACGCTGATTTGAAGCCTGACAATATCTTGGTAAGCGGGACCGTCTTTTCTTCTTCTTCCTTTTCTAGCGATTCATGGCTAACTTGGGGCAATCTTCTAGGTCAATGAGACTCGAAGTATTCTCAAGATATGCGATCTGGGAACGGCAATCGACCGTTCTGACGCTGCAACTGCCCATACGGAAATCACTCCCTACCTTGTGAGCCGCTTCTACAGAGCCCCTGAGATCATTCTAGGTATGCCGTATGACTACGGCGTGGACATGTGGTCTATAGGTTGCACTCTGTACGAGCTCTACACGGGCAAGATTCTCTTCACCGGAGACAGCAATAATCAGATGCTCAAGACCATCATGGAGATTCGCGGTCGAATCACGCCAAAACTCTATAAACGCGGTCAGCTATCGGCCGTCCATTTCGACGACCAGGGACAGTTTGTCAGCGTCGAGCGCGACAAGGTACTCGGCAAGACGGCATTACGAACGATCAACTTTGTTAAGCCGGTCCGAGATCTTCGTACACGACTCCTTGCTGCCTCGAGTGGTATGAACGACGCAGAAAGCAGAGAGCTCAACCACTTCATCGACCTGTTGGATCATTGTCTGGCGCTGAATCCGGACAAGAGGCTCAAGCCGGCGGACGCCCTCAAGCATCCCTTCTTCGTCACTCGCTCTGGAGCACCGCGGCGGTAGGGCCAACGGGTGTAGAAGCTGAGTGAAGGTACGAGGCATACATATGATTGTCTCCCATGGTTTATTGCCTAGGTTTATTGCCCTTTCTTATGGTTGCTCATAATGCTTTGCCTACTTTGAACTGTACGTCTTATATGCCTCCGGGCTTCTTCAGAGCAAGTTCGAATAATATTTTGTCGCTGACATCAAGACGTTACTAAGCTGCCTGCGTCTATTATGTACGATTTCATCGCTTAGGATACCATTGCTTTCGGTGTACAAAAGGCCGGGGGATTCATGTGGATACCGGATAGGCTTCTCATCCTTGACTAATATGAAGCCCATGATGCTTCCCCGTTGAGGATAGCGCCCGCTTTTTCTGATTCATTTTTACATAAACCTCGCGGATATACGAGCTGCTCAGTCATGCCATGTTGCAAAGATTGGTAGACATATACGATACATCTCTTGCTTACACGTGGCGGCCACGTATGGTTTCCGCCAATGTATTTACGATTTCTCCATAGAATACCATAATGTAGTACATGTTAAACTATTCTGTATCAATTTGTACCACGAGGAGATGCATGCGATGGCGCAAATGAGGAATGTTAAAGGATGAGATTGTTTGTACGACGGTAAGCCTGCAGAGCGGTATGAAACGGGCTCTCTTTGTGCGACACGCCTCATGTGAGAAATGACATGTTGCCGAGCTCGCCGCTTTCCGGGAGGACAACGTAGAGAGAGCCTTTACTTTTCGTTGATTCCTTTCGGTAAATGTCTTGCTTGGGTTGTGTTGGGTAACGGTAGTGTGTTTTAGCAAATGGTTGTTTTTGTGTGACGGGGGAAGCGGCTGAGCACTATATTGTTTTGAGATGGGAGGGAAACTGAAGGACAAGGATTTTTTATTCCGATAAGAGGTCTTTTGGTGTTTCACGAAGATAATGTTTGTGTTGTGTCGTGGTGAGGGATTAATGGGATGAGGTTTTGGGATGAAAAAGCAGGGCTTGGAGAGTTTGTTTGACTAGAGGGGGAGTGTGTGATGGAGATCGAGATGCAGATGGGATGGAAGGGGGTGGACGGGATGAGGGGATGTTGTGGGAGGGAGTGAAAGGGTAAGTCTCAATAACTTGTGAGATGTGGAAGATCTTTTGGTGTTGATGGGGAGTAGATGTTGGAAGTTTGTGTGTGTAAGGGATCATTGCTAGATACAACAAGTGGTGTGTAGGATGATAATCTTGTTGTCATTGTGATTTGGGATTTGCAGTCGGTTAGACGATGGTACCGGGTGCATTTCCAGTGCAGTTTATTGAAGAAGTGTAAGTATGAGATAATTCATCGTCATGGATTTCTGTTCAGGGGAGCTTATTGTGGTTGATGTCATGGAGCAGCGCTGATCATGGGCTTTAGTGCCGGGACTGTGTGGGAACATCGGGGGAAGCTGGCCGGTACTTTTTTCTTGCTTTCCACTTTGAACTAGATTATGGGTGTGGTAAATCAATATTAATACTACGTAGGTGAGATGATCTGATTCCTACAGTACTGTTGCATTTGGTGTGATTGTGGTGGTTGCTCGGTGGATGATGTTGAGGTTTCAAGCAGGGGATGCTTTGCGGCTGGTGGATTGATGGGGCTAAACTTGCTATGTATGACGAGGGCGTATTTTTTCGATGATTATTGTGTGAGAGACATTTTGAAGCTATCAGTTGGGTTTGAATTTGGATATGGGAGTGTGATGGGGTGCATTGGAGCCCAAAGCGATGCGTAGGATAGGGAACTGAGGCGAATGGGTACCCTAGCTCTCTAATTCAGCCAACATGGGCAGTCAGGAGAGTTCTTGTGATTCAATTAGAGGGCCTCTTCAGCTCGCCCGCTTGCATCCATCAGGTTTGGTGGTCTACAGGTTCTTAATGAGCTGTGATACGATACATGTATTGATGGGCTGACGACGATATTGTTGTACCATGATGCTAAGAGTGTTTCGAAGAAATGAGCACCAATATAGACATGTCTTCCAGTCATTATTGCATTCCAGGTTCCATGAGCACATGTCAATTGATACGCAGGATCAAGAACACGTATAATCCAAGTGCGTTATCGCCAAGAACGCCATTGTGTCGACTCATTCGCAGTACTACTGAACGATTGGGCAATATAGGATCCTCTACTGTTGTACATTTCTTGGTATAGCAATAGCATAAATCCTATCACCGAAAGTTTGGCGTTTGCTCTATTAATGTCGCTCTCTGTGCCATGGCATTCCATTGGCCCCGGGTTTGTCCGGCTCAGGGGTTTGTGGGTGGGGTTGGACGGGCCGAAGCGTCGGACGTTGGACGACAGTTTGTTCAATTTCCTCTTGGAAGAATGCGATTGGAGGTAATGATGTTTGTTTTAAGTAGCCTCGTTGAAATCTAGACATGACGCGGGAGGATGTTGTTGTTTGTTGGAAAGGAGGCAACAGGAAGACATACAAACATCCAAAGCAAAGAGAAATGCAACGAACGGGGTGGTATAGAATAAATAAAGTTGGGTTCGTGTCAATTCGCTCGAGTCATGCTAATCTATCTCATCCATCCATCTTCCATAACGCCATGATCATGACTCCCTTTTCCTTCCCGTATCCTCAATCCTCTCCATCTATCAACCCATTTCGACAAGGAACCCAAAGTGCATCGCAATGGCCAGGCCAATCTAAGCCCAGTCCCAAGTGGCAGTAGTACGACCAATATCGAGCGGACCAATTGCAGCACGGAAAGCAGCAGGCGAGAGATCAAGGTCGTTCTCGGCGCAGCCCTCGCAGCGGTCGACAACAGTAACGACTGCGGATTTGCCCTCGTGGCTAACGCGGATCTTGCGGCCACATGGATGCTCGCGGTCGTAGAGAGAGTGCGAGACGGCGCAAACGAGTTCGTTGTCGTTGTTAGTTTGGCCGCAGGCGCCGAGGCCGGTATTATACCAGGTAACGGAACCACTGTGGGCAGAAGCTGCGCGGGCTTCGGCCTCAGTGGGAGCCGCAGAGCTGGCGAGGGCCAGGAAGAGAGCAGTGAGAGTGGTGGTAACGAAGGAAACCATTTTGGAAATTGTTTGGAAGTGAAATTGTTTGGAAATGAAAGTATTTGAAAGAAAGTCTAGAGAGTGACAATGTTCGCTGTGTTGGTGTGCGAGAGAACTTGATGAAGAGAAAAGAGAAGCTGTCGTGGGATTTCAAGGGAGCTTTATAGTTGAATTGTGTACTTTTGTAGGTGCTATTTTCTTCTCATGTTTGCTTGCAGTGCCGTTTCGTGAGCGGTGTGTCGAGTCTTGATCCCATGTTTGGCCTTTCACGGCGGTGTAGTAGGAAGCTTGATGCTGTTGACCATCACGAACGAACTGGGTCTCCAGATATTGGATATGTGAGATTTTTTCTTTTTCTTTTCAGAGCTCGAAAATTGGGATGAGACACTGTTTCACAATGAGTGATTACTTTGAGATTCTGGGGAAATTGGCTGTCGGGAAGATGGCAAATGCAGGGAGCGCTGCCGTCTATGAATGTGAGAGCAAGGCTTGCCATTGGGCTATCAGGTTTGTCATTGTCACTGAGAAGTTTGTTACTATATAGATGTATTTGAATCAAAGCGGCGATGTCAAATTGTTTTACACGAATGTTCACTCGCAAAGATGGAGTTCGACTGATCCCGTTATGACTCATGTCGAATCTGAATCTAGGGAAGAGTTTGCAAGTGGCATACAGCGTATCTAATTTTACGTTCAAGCAAGCCATGTACCCCCAGAACGGTGATCGACAGGTTCAAATCCCCATTACGTTGCTTCAGCGAATAAAGCACCTCGGGGGGGCTACTGAAGGGCCGTATCAGGCAGGCTGTCACTCGGCACGAATATCTGTGCCGCGCCACAATGCGAATATGCGACAACATCAGCGGTTCGCAGACCCAACGGGATTCAAGCTAGGATTATTTGTCGTGAAGGCTGTGAATATAAACAGCACTTGATAGCGGCACTTTGCTTGATCAAATAGCTATTGTCCAGTTTAGTGATGCAGTGAGGTGATGTCTGCAGTTGCTTTCCCCATTGCACTGCCCGCGATATATCACCAATACATCCGTGTAATTGTACTACAAGGAAACTACCATATTCTACAGCTACATCAGCCAAACATTTCCACTGTTAATACCGCCAAACAAGCCAATACACCTTCAATTGGCAAATGAACAACCGCCGATAACAATCAACAATCCCCGCATCAAGTCGGCTTTTGATGCCGTCTAGGGACCAGCCGCTCCACTTGGTCCGACCGATTTTCCGGGCCCCGAATAACCGTCGGCAGCCGGGTCTCTTATCGAAGGGCGTGAGTCTTTTTTCTTCTTCTGCTTCTCCGTGATTTTGATAATGTCAATTTAATAATATAAGTTATTGACATCTTTCTTATCAAACGTGGAGATGAGTGTGTCCGCGATGACTCGATGTTTAAGTGACACACATACTCTAGACGTGATATATAAGGCAACCGGTAAATGAGTCAAAATCCGGGCCGATGTCTCCATGACAAAAGCGGTGCAGCCGCAGCGAGTTTGTTCACACATGCATCGTCGATAGCCTCGTACGGTACCTTTGGTAAACTCCGACAGCATCAGCATCAGGATATCTGTTGAGCCTTTTCAAGTACCAAACATGGGCAGCAACAAAGACCCTGCATTTGTCTTGTTCCCTGTGACAGACGCCACAGTTGTGGAAAAACACCTCACATCGCTACGAGAGCTCCTCCAGCATTGCATCAACGATGAGCCAGACACTTCGTCGCTCGGCTTCCTGGCGCCTTTGACAGACCACACGGCCATCAGCTACTGGCTCGAACTCTTGCCTTCAGTCATTGGACCTAGCGCAACAACGACGCTGCTGATAGCGACGGCTCCCGGCAGCGACAAGGTCGTTGCGACGGTGCAGCTCGCAAGGATGCCCAAGGAGACGCACTCTTACAAAGGCGAAATCAGGAAGCTGATGGTACATCCCGATTTTCGACGGCATGGGCTGGGGCGGCGGATGATGGACGAGATTGAAAAGGTTGCGAAAGAGGAGTTTGGGTTGGAGTTGTTGCTGCTGGACACGTCGAAGGAGACGCCGGCGAGGCAGTTTTACTTAAGGACTGGGTGGACGGAATGGGGAATTTGCCCTGATTATGCAAAGTCGTCAAGCGGACACAAACATGACTGTTGTTTTTTTGTCAAGAGCCTAGTATAGAGTTGATGGAATGGTTGTGTCTATGTTGAGTGACGAGAAATAGATGGGTTCAAACTACACCAAACTTTGCTTTGGCATTGTACATGAGCCACGGCATGCCAGCTTTTCTCGCCCTTCTAATGAGCTTTACGGCCATTCTAATAAATTTAATCAGTATTCGGCTCTCAGTCTATATGTAATTTCACATAGTCATCTACTCAACCACCGTTCCCCAACATCTCAACCATTACACCGGGATACAGACCCGGCCCCACCCCGACTTTCGGCGCCGATCCCCTACGGCGCCGAATCATCACAGCTTCCGGTGGCTAAGAGTTCGGAGGCTTCAATATTAGTGAGCTGATGCTTACATAAATGGATGATTCCTCGCCATCAGAATTTAGATCTCGCAAAATCTCGAGAGCCCACATGATCAGAAGTTGCTGACCAAATCTTTATTGATTCGCCTTCACTTCTAATTCCGTTTGTAAGACGGCATCAGCATGTATCATGGCAAAAGGATTCTTCATCCATAATTCCATCACATGCCGCTTGCCTCGTCATCATCACTCCCCAAGCAGCACCTTTCGACAAAGCTTAGTGTTGAGCCGTGGCAATAGCGAGAAAGTATCTTGCTCAACCCTCACTCAGCTTGCCTCGTCGTTTCCTAATATAACGTCTACCAACATGGGGGATGCCTAGAAGTCTGAGTCTTCCGTCCATTTACCGTGGCGTCGGGGAGTTGACTGATTCCGAGGACTTGTGGTGACACAACACCCCAAGGCAGCCATTCCTCCTGATTAAGCAAATCTCTTGCCATCGGATTCCGAAGAGGCCGAAATTTGGTAAACATGACCCCCCGATTGCTATGATAGGAAAACCCTCAATCCCAAAAAGGAACCACAATGACAGATCCCGTTGCTCACGGCATGCCGTGGAGTGTCATTCCAGTATTACGCAATGTAGAGGCGGCGGTTCAGTTTCGAGCTACGGGCATGCTATGTATTTGGAAGAACCTTTTTTGTTTCCGTTTACTCCGGTTACGCGGAAAGGAAAGGAGACGGGAAGTTGAGTTCTTCATCGGGATCCGTTTGGCTCCGTGATGATGAGTTTTGCCTTGGAGATGGAATGCGCGGAAACTGCGTCGGCGAGTAGACGAGTATACGGCCGATGGCAATTGTAGAGGTTTAGAAGTTTGATGAAGTTGTTTGAGCCTCGGCAGGGCTACTAGTTGATTGCCACCGTTAGGCGTCCGCCGGCGGTTCCTTGACAGTTGACCGATGGAAACATTCCCCAACAGCCTCATCTTAAGTGGCAAACGAGTGTTGTATGTATCTATCGCCATCAATGTGTAAGCAGAATACTTTCATCAGAATTCAGCCTAGGCAGTAAAAGTCTCCGCCGCCGAGCATCAGATCTTTCAAAACTTAGCCAACCCGATCCAGCCTCACAAGTCATGTAGTACTAAATCCCATCCCGTGGGCTTGCGCACCATCGTCGGATCTCGCAAGCTTCAAACATTCCACGGCCCCGGAAATACAGGCTTTGCTACTGCTACTGCTTCTGCCCCTATTGGGCTTCTACTATTGCTCCCTCCGCGGCGAGGCAAGTTTACGCAACTCCGGCAGTACCGGCTCGGCCGCCCGCATCCCGGAGCGGCGTGTCGGCCGGTAATTCCACCAAAACCCCCCGTGACCAATCCAACAATAAACCTTTGCCACGGCTTGGGCTCGAGAAGACACAATGGAGAGTGGCCTCACTTCAGCTTCTCAGCCCAATTGGGGCAACGAGGTCAAACGCCATCCCGTGCTTAGCAAGACAATTTTGACTTTTGGGCGAGAGCCGGCCATGGTTTGTTTGTTTGCTTCTTGCATTACATGGACAGTATCCTTCTTTACACAACACTGCCACCACTGAGAACAAAAGAATGGATCGTCTCCCGATCAAATCACACAATCTCACAAAGTGGCTTTGGCTAGACCAATGCCAGCCTAGTAGATACAAGCACGGGAGAGGATGGAAATTGTGTCGCCATCACCAAATCCTCTCCTGGCTTCATTCCAACGCAATGGCACCGGGTCGGGCTTGAACCTTTTTGCACTTTGCCAATTCCCACACGGCGTCTTTTGGCGTTTTGGGGGTCCGGTGATCCTCCGTGCCCGACAGCCCAGGATTCTGCCAATGAAAGCAGATGCCGAGAGCCAAAAGGCAACACTTCGCCCTGCCTTTGTATCAGACACCGGCCGTGTACTGTGTTTTGCAGCCCAATGTCGGCACGATGCCCAAGTCTAAGCCAAGAAACAAGTACATCGAACGGAGTATTACAGAATACAGTATCACCGATGCCACGCTAGAGTATCGGCACTTCATGTTGTCGGCGGATGAAATTGATACTAGTAGTTCTAGGACTCAGCTACGTGGGAGACTATCGATGGACACAACTGGTATCATTCCACCAGCTGAGCTTCAGACGGGCCTAAAATCGCGTCGTCCCTTTCATCTCACGAAATCCAGGCCCATCTACGATTACAAAGTTCAACTGCTACTCTACTGTACAGTGCTTGTAAGTGAAACTACACAATCAACTGCCGGTGGAGCGCGTCGATCTCCGCAGCACAAGCACAAAACGAAAAGGCAGTCAGCAGTCAAATAACCTGCCGCTTCTTCTCATCGCTTTAACTAATTCAGGGCCATGGCACGTAAATGTAACATGGAGACCGACATCCGTCCGCGAATTGTGGAGAGCAGCCCGGCAGTTGCAGATAGTAAGTCGTAGTAGTTCTTGTCCATTGAGTTCCCGTTCCTTGCTGCTAGTTGACTCGGGGTTGCATGTCCAAGAAAAAAACAAGGAGAAAAATTACCTGTAACATGAGATCTTTCTGACCGCATTGCTTGCCGTGTTCTGGATGTAACCCCCCAGAGTGGACGTTGAGGCTGGTCTGGTCGTACGGAGTCCTCCGTGATACCCCCCCTTGAGGTGCTTGCTCTCCGAGCCGTCTTCTTACTGCATCGATGCAGCGTGAGCTTCATCGGACGGCAAATCACACAGAATAGAAATGACACTCGTGCCTGATGCTGCAAGCGAGAGCCATTCCGTCCTTGGCCCTGACAGATGGCAACCCAATCATCGCCACGGTGCCCTGAAAATTAATAAATCAAGAAATAAGCATGGTTAACACAAAATCAAGGAACCAAAGACAAGTAGGTACTACATAGAATTGTCGCCCAAACTTGGCATGCACAGCAGCCCAAGCAGAAAACCAAAAGGCTCCAGCCGAAACCCGTCGACCCTATCAACTCTCACCTTTTCGTTCCCCCTTCTCACCCATAGCAACAGGCCAATATGAGAGCTCACAAAAAGGAAAACAGACAAAACAAAAGAGACCACAGTCCACTATTTCCCACAAGCAGTAAGCACCGCATGTGACTGCGTGCTCTTTCGTGTCACCAGCAGTAGCGCAAAGCCCAAACGCCGCCTGACCCTCTTTGCTGCTCGCCTTCGTCCACTCATCTTGGTCCAGAAGGGCATACGATAACTGTACTTGTACATGGCCGAGGTTCTCTGCATGCATTGTGGTACTCGTCCATGGCTAGCAGAAGAGCCCTGATGCCGCCTACAGTATAACGGGTAGCAACAGGCGAGTAACCCCGGCAAGGATAAGTGGTCATACGCAGTACAGCTTTTTCGCCTGGCCTCTCTCTTCGCACATGGCGGATTTCCTTAGCCTCCCGCTTCTGGAGAGACATGCATGCTGGCAGTGGCGCTATTGGGACATGCGCATTACATGCGAATACGTGGCGGTGGCAGAGAAGCTGGACGCAGGCGAATGTGTGGCCATGAGTGCTTTTTTTCTCTTGCTCTCGCTCTGTTGCCTGAGGAGCGACGGTGGAGAGGAGTTGCATTGGATTCATGCAAATTTCATGCAAGGACGGAAACGGACTCGGCCGTGTGCGCGAGCTTGAGTCGAGACTCTGATGAGCGTGCAAAGTTGGAGTGAGTGAGTGAGTGGGTGAGAGGGTGAGCGAGTGGGTGAGTCTGCTTGCCCGTTCATTCTTCCTCGCCGTCTGCCTCGATCTGAGCCTCGAACCCTGTGCCGCGTCTCTTGAGCAAGTATTATTCCGTAGTCCTGCATATTGTGTGTAGCATCATCATGCAATGCCGCTCGGTAACTTACAGCCGGCCTGAGAGATGCGGCACGGCATGATTCCAACTCCGGACTTACACTCATACCACAAACAAGGATCCAATGGGCAAATCAACGAGGAATCCTGCAGCACAAAAAAACATTCTCAACGGTAAGCCTTGCTCAAGCATCAGCCAGATCCTAAGCAGCCCCGCGCTTTCGGTGAACAAAGGCACCCACGCTTATTGCTCTGGATGTCAGCCCGTCATTCCTGGCGCTTCAGCTGGGCCACCAAGAATATCTTCTCCTCTCCCAGATTACTAGCATCATCCTGGCCATTGTAGTACTATTTTTTGATTTCATCTTTCCTTTCTTTTTTCAGCTCGCAAGCAAAAGCGGTGTGATGATCAAGCCATCCACTCTAGTTCCATCACCGAAGAGTAAGACAGATGACAATTGACATGGAACATTGCCCTTTTCCTTCTGCCGAGTGCCCAGGAATAGCTCAATGCCACGCTGTGATTGGCCTCTCCTCTTGCTGGGCTCGAGTCCGTGCTTTTTCTCTCTTTCTCTTATTCTGCTAGGCTGCCATGAGGCATGAAGCGGCGCGACAGGGGGTTGCGGCCCAACAAGCAGAAAGGAAGACGGAAAAGCAAAAAGTTCAGCAGTCATCTTTCTCAGCCCAGGAATCTCAGTTCACCCCGGTCAGAGGACAGACCGATGCAGAGACCGGCCTTGCTACTAGTTCACCCATGCTGCCGTGTCTCATGGTCCCGTGAGGTTCTATCACACAACGGGGGGTGTCTGTTTCTCTTCGTTTGGTTTTTTATGTGATTGTTTCGTGCCGTGATAATGATAATCATGCCTTGGCGTAAAACGGCTGACCGGTAGCCTACTGTAGGAGCCAGTAAAGAGGAGAGGAGAGAGATGGCGCTACCGGAACAGAGCCGGCTTACACTTTGCAGCTCTGGATGACAGCGGCCAAGGGAGAATGAGAATCCCATTCATGACGCCTTCTTGTTTCTCTTTGCAGCCACATTGTGTTAGTCCCGTTACCCTGGAATCAAACATCATCGTCAAGGCAGAAACACGGCTTGCCAAGGGTTCCCCAGGATCCCAGGATATAGGCCCTGGAGGCCAGAAAAAGAAGCAACCACAGCCCCAATCCCTCACTCCTCTTACATACATGCTGCATACAGTACGAGGACCTGTACTCCGTAGGCATTGCTTCCTTTCCTTATCACCCGTACCAAAGAAACCCCATGCAAGATGATGACTCGGCAGCGGCTTGGAAAAATAACAATCAATGCCTGCTAGCTTTCCCCCCAGCCACTAAAATCCTCCTTCGCCCTGCGTCTAACACCAACACGCGTTACCTTGTTATTCCCCTCTACCACTAAAAACAAACCCCCAGGCCAGGACTTCGATGAGAAGCTAGCTAGGCTTACACACTATTCCTGTCTGATGACGCCTCTAAACATGGGAATCAAGCCAGGGCAGGGCAGGGCAGCTCAGGTATTCGGGACGGAGCCTTCAGCCTTGGGATCCCAATACTCTGGGGCAAAAAAGCAAAAGGCCGGGTTCCCAAGCCAGGATGGATCAAAATGTCTGTGACATCTTTGCGGGAGGATGACGCTCCCTGCATCGTTTTCTTCTGTACGTCTGCGTCAAAAGTCCATCCCCTTGCTTCTGGCTAACTGTGCTCGCCCTGCCGCCGACGTACATCTTAGACAGAGAGAGGAAGAAAAAAGACACCCGGTCGTTGGGCAATCTTTCTCGCTGCCCCCGAATCAAGTTTCCAGACAAGTTTTCATCTCGGGCCATCAAATCAGAATCATCCAGTCCTGCATATCCGTATTGATAGCCCAAATTCCCTTTCATCAATCTCCAGTTAGATGCCGTCTCGGCCCACCAAAAAGCCAATCTCCAAAAGCCCATGACCGCATCCGCCCGCCATTCCGAGTCCCATCATGGAGAGCTTCACATCACTAACACGTATTTTCATGAACCCAACCCTTGGCAGAGCTGCCCAAATCGCCCCAATCACCGTCTGCCGCCTCACACCCAAAGTCTTCGCCCTTCGCCAATCCCATTTGTCAGGCCCGGGATAACTAACAAACAAAACAAGAGGAGGACCAACTGGCCCCTCTCATCTCATGCATGTGCTCGCTCAGAGGCGCTAGGCACAAGTCCTCGCCACACCTTTTTCTTCCTCATTCTCATGCCACTCTCCTCTCTGTCTATCCCTTTAGCTTGTTATGGGCAAAGCTTCCCAATCTCCGTCTACTCTGCCTCGCTTCCTGCAAGCCCGTCTTGCTCCAATCCCATTCGTTTCCCGCATCGACGCTACCTGATGCTAGGACGAAACAAGACGTCGTTGATTGCTCGTCTGCAGCTTCTCCAACCCCTGCCTTTGCAGCAAGAATACCACCTCACCACACCACCTCATCAAGCATCAAGCAGCTTTTCTCCAAGTCTAAGCCCGAACGAAACAGGCGCTCCCGTTCTAAGCCAGTAGAAGCTCTTCCCTTTACACAGTCGAGACCCTCTCTTCTTTCTATGATCCATCCAACACTGCCCGGATATCAACAAGCTGCTTGGCTCCATCTCCACACGCATCGACGCCTATCCAAGCCATTGGCTCCTCGCTCACATCATCATCATCATCTGCAATCTCCTCGAATAGTAGCCCATCTCATCCTTCCCATCCATCCCCTCTCTCTCAAGCCGCTCTGCCCACTGCTCCTCGACTAAGCCCGCCTCGTCCAAGTGCCATTTTTCATCACCAATCCATGTTCGAACTTCGGCTCCTCCCACCCCACAGCGTCACATCGAGCCAGGAAGAACCGAGAAAGCCAATTTCTGCCTTTCCTACCTAACCTTGGGGCTAGCTAGACACACTTCGACTTTCTCCTCTTTTTGCCCTTCTTCCCTACTGTATTGCTTTGATTGCTTCAGAGACACACACATACTTGCTAGTGGCAATGGCCCCCATCCACTAACTGTCACGTTCTCCAAACAAAGCACCTTAGAATCCCGTCAGCCTCCACAATCAAATGGATTACGCTAGTATTCGTCTATCGTAGCTTCACTTGTCCTTGGCGTCATCCACATCTTCCATCTCTTCCAAACGGGACTGAGATAGAATGAGAAAGAATAGACTGGCGCCACGCCTAAGTCCACGATTAGAATCAAACACACACACACGGTCCCCTCTTTCTTCTTCGCTCCGTTCCCCACTACTTCCATCTCCATCTCATGAGCACACGCACACAGTCCCCAGCCAGCCGTAGGACTACCGATAGACCAAGACCAGACCAGACCCATGAGACTGAGTGACTAATGCTGCGTGTTTGCTCCTCTCACCCCCTTGCCTTTTACTCCAAA
Organism: Trichoderma atrobrunneum; assembly: GCA_003439915.1. Taxonomy (NCBI): domain Eukaryota; kingdom Fungi; phylum Ascomycota; class Sordariomycetes; order Hypocreales; family Hypocreaceae; genus Trichoderma; species Trichoderma atrobrunneum. Next base: position 51,688 of record PNRQ01000104.1, on the reverse strand, counting down.
AATGGCGCGTTCTTTCTATGGCCTTGTATCTTGTCAATCTGTGACTGGGTCCCGGAACCTGCGGCCACTAGCTCAGGGGATGAACTGGCTCGCTGGCGTTGGCACCACATGTTACCCAATTCAAAGAGTCACGGTAGTGTTTGGTCAGGTAGAGTGAGTGACATTGGCCTGCCCATCGTTCGCTTTCATCGTCGATGCTCAGCGTCATCCAAGATGCCACCCATGGCTAGTATCTTGTCCCCGTTTCAGGTAGTCTCCCAAACCATTGCCGTCTGAGTGCATACGAGTATACGGAGCAGTAGGCTGTAGTATGGTCGAAGTAGATTGAGGGGGGTTCATGAGAGGTACTCACTTCGAATGTGAACATCGCTAAGTAGAACCCAAGAATGAAATCAAATCACAAAGAGTTGGAAAATATGTAATTGATGTCTGATAAAACGTATATTTGGTTTTGAAGGCAGTGGCTTAGAAGCCGGCCTTCTTCTCTTCTTAGTTAAAACGTGTTGCGGCAGCAATTTTTAGCAGGTCCGCGGAGGGCTATTGAGCCCAAAATCTTCTATCTTTGTGTGATCTCTCACAAACAGAACACCAAAAATCAGGAGCCGAGTCTTACAGTTCTCCCATCCCAAAAGTCTTTCCCAAGTCCACCGTAAAACAAAAAAGAAAAACTGAAAAAGACAACCGGAATTCTTCCTTTGCCGTCCCAGTAACGAATGAATGCGTAGTAAGATCCAGCTTCAAAGCGAGCCTTCTCATAATCAGGGTGTTTTTTTCGTCAAGCGTCGTTTCCTTCTCATTTCCATCAAAAAATTTCGCAAATAACTCCCCGTCTTTCTCATTCTTCCCAAACAAATCAAAAAGCCACTGCGTTGTATGCGGTCTTCTCTCCATACAAATTTCTTTGCGCCGGTACTGATGCCTCTGATACGAAGGACACGCTTCCCAAACTCCTCATCCTGTAGATTAAAAAAGAGAACAAAAAACTCCCCGCTATAAAGGAAAAATCCAGTGCGGCAAAGGCGAATCGTAAAAAGAAGGGGAAAAAAAAGTTGTTGGATAGATACAAGTTGTGAATCGAATATTAGGCTTTTGACACTCCAAAATGAAGTGTCCAATTTTGTCGCTGTAATAATTGTCAAGACGCCTTTTTTCCCGTTTTGTTCCGGATGCGTATAGCATTAAAAAAAGATGTAAGCTCGGCTCTTTGGCTTCAAGCCTTGGTTCTGTGAAGGCCGGTGTAAAGGTAGCGGTAACATTATGTTCAATGAAGCCAAAGATAAAAAGAAAAGTTTTCAAAGTGACGAGGCCAACAAGTATTACAATGTTGAATTGGCCTCGTCAGAGTGTTGGTCTTTAGTAGCAGCCAGGAAGGGATGATAAGAAAGACACCTGTTGGTGAAAAGGCACAGGGTGCTGCATCATTGGCACCTGCTGAACGTATTTGACCACTTCCCACAGAGGGAAGAAGGATTTGGGTTGGCAAGCAGGCTGCACAGGAATGGGTGCCTGAATAGGAACCGGGACTTGCTGGCAGGGCATATGTTGTATGGGCGCTGCCACCACAGGAACGGGAACAATGGGAGCATGCAGAACAGGCACGGGTACAGGGCCAGTGTACTGCTGTGGGACGAACTCGTGGCCGTGATACACGGGCTGCTGCTGCTGCTCGCAAAATTCCTCTGGCTCGTAGGTTTGGGGAATGTACTCCCGAGGCAAGTCCTGCTGGTCTGCCATGAAGTCTTCATCCTCATCATCGTTGTCAAAGTCATCAATGGTCGACACACTCGAGATGAGCGAGCCCTCATTGGACGACGTCGAGACAGGCGAGAGGGGCGAGTCGCAGTCATAGTCGTCGACTATGGCGTCCTCGTTGGAAACGTATTGGTCTTGGGTAGAGGTGGGTGTGGGCAGAGTCATGGTGGGCACTGCTGGCACGGTGAACTGGGAACAAGCAATGATCCTGTTACGCAGCTCAGAGAGGGTCACCCGGTGCTCGGGGTTGGGGTTGAAGATGCGGCCCAAAATGTCATTGAGCTCATCAGTCAACGGAAGGATGGTCTTAAGAAAGTCCTGGGAGCGAACATATGCGCGGTAGGTGGAGTCTTGAAAGGAAGCCTGCTTCCATGGGTTGCGTCCGCAAGTCAAGTTAACTAGGATGACTCCCAGACTCCAGACATCATTGGGGGCACACATGTAGTAGGGCTTTCTCGCGGAAGGGTCCAAGCACTCTGCCAAGTCGTCTCCGTTAGTCAATTGCATCTTGTTGTCGTGTTCGTGGGGTGGTTGTTTATATTTACCTGGGCTCATGTAAAAGGTTGAGCCGCATCCGTAGTCCTCGGAGCGGTCCTCACTGGTAGCAAGTCCAAAGTCGGCCAGCTTGACGGTCTCTCCATTGTCGGTGACGAGAATGTTCTCAGGCTTGAGGTCCCGGTGGTAGATGCCCAAGTTGTGGCAGTGCTCAACGGCATCCAGGATCTGAAGGAACACCTTCTTAGAGAGTTCATCCTTACCAACGTACTGGCCGCGCTCAGTGATATTCAAGAAGAGGTCACCCTCAGGGCAGTACTCTAGAATAACATAGATGCAGTCAGGGTCATCGACAATCTTCAACATGGACACCACGTTAGGGTGCGCCGATGCGTGGTAGTGCAGGCGAATCTCTCGCTGCTGGTAGGCAATCTGGCGGCGTTCCAGTGGTGTTCCGTCGGCATTGTACTTGCTCAGGCACTTTACAGCATACCGAGCTCCAGTGTTGATATCCAGGGCAGTGTAGACGACGCCATATGCGCCGGTACCAAGGATATCTGTTAGCTGGAGCTTACCCTCGAGAAGACGTCCTAAACGCTGCTCTGGGGCAAGGGGTACACATCGGGGCTGGAAAGTGCGTGTCGCAAAGGGCTGTTGGACGTTGCACTTGGGGTTGTCGTACGCGGGAGAGGCCGGGGGAGTGGGATATCCATACGGGGCATGGTGCTGCATGTTAAGCGACTTGGTAGGGGGCTCTCCAAAAGGTTCGGTGGTCCTCAAGGGTTCAGGTCAAGTACCAGATCCGAAGATGGAGGTGCAAGAGGATTAGATTAACAAAAAAGAATTAAAGAAAAAAGAAAGAAAAGGATCCTTTGGACGGAGTGAGTTGATTGGGTTTGGTTTCCTTTGGAAGTTGTCGACGACGGGGCGTGGAGGTCCCGTATAAATCACAGGCCGAAGTTCCAATGGGATACCAGAAGCAGCCGCATACAGCAAAGGAAAAAGTTCTCGAACGGCCGAACGAACGGGTCAAGAACGGCGTTGAATTGTCAACGGCTTCGGGGTGTCGAGGGTACCGGACTAATAATGGATAATAGTATGAGAGGTGTGAGACGGGTCCTGGAGTCCTGGAATCCAGAAAGAAAACTTGAATTGAGGTGAGAGAGGAAGATGAGCGTTGAAGGAATGTCGTGAACGTGGTGATGCGTGTAATTGACCCTCGGCCGAGAGTGGGCAACAAGAGGTAGATATCAAACCGGACCTTGGCCACGGCGTGGATCTGTGACTAGACCTTAGAGAGCGAGGCGGGCGAGTGTTCAGACCCCAGAAGAAAGACGTACCCGTTTCTCTCGTCTCGGGGCCCTGCGAATTGCGCGGAGCATCCACACCCAAGAGACCCACCGGTGGAAAGCTCATCAGACCCTGGTCCTGTTGGAAGAGATGAATGGCATGGGCGTTGTCTTAGGCGGCCAGGGGGGGGGCTAATGTGCCAGCTATTCTTAACCAGCGCTGCAAGGTTCGTCGACAGCCTTAGGTGGGCACCAGACTAACGAGGCAGGGATCATAGCGCGACGCTGAGCAATATACGAGAGCGAGCATACTCTGACACACCAAATGAAGCGGTTCGCTGTGACTTGTGTGTCATCCGCTTGCTCGCCCTCCCTCACACAACACACCCCCTTCTGCTCGGCTTGCACTAGCGACCCTTGGTCCCACACACAACGTCAACATGGTGGCCAAAGGAAAACAGCTAGGCGATTCCAGCCCCCCCGATCCAGTCGGCTTCGACGGTGTCACAGTCAAAAGGTTGAACCGCCGTAATGGGGCGAGGACGTCGGATCTGCGGCGGGCCACAGCAGGTCAACACCCTTCTCATCAACCAGGCCGTGCCACTTGCACAGCTCGACTTGACTGGCTGGCGTGCTTTCCCACCACCCACCCGCTTCACTGCCTGGCAAAAGCGTCATGGTCGGCCGCGTGACTGGCATGACATTTCCGTTCTGTGAGTGAGTGTGAGAAAGTCAATAGGGAAAGGCTTGACTCGCCCGTCTGGCCATGCTCTCTTGGGCCAACTGAGTGTGACTACACTTACAGTACGGTACAACGTACTGGAATGGGACGGATGAATCTTGTCAGGCCACTGAGCCCGTGGCGGAGGCGAATAACGAAAATGAAAGAGACGGGAGGTGACCTAGTACCGGTGTACTCCGCTGCTCGCTGCTAGCAGCTGATTTCTGTTGAGTAGTCGATACCTACGAAAGCACCGGGCCCTCCTCTCGTCTCGCTCCCACTTCAGGCTGCTGGAGCAATGGCAGCAGTCAATGCGCTCGCTCACTGGCCGAGCCCCGTTTACTTGGCTTCTCCATTTTGTTTGGTGTCTGTCTATACCCGTACGTACGAGTACGCACAACAACACGCTGACCCTCACTCCAGGGCGTTCTGGTGGGTAACAGGCAGCAAGCCAGACCGAAATGCATGAAGCAATGCTGCCTGCCCGCCTGCCTGCCTATCGCTTTGACTGTGATCAATAGTCATTCTGACACACAGAGGCTACTGCTACCTGTACCTCGCGTAGCCCAGTTCACCGTCCACCTCACTTGGAGCGGGGGATGGCTGCTTGTGTAGATCAATGACTGCAAGCGTCCATTCGAGTTGACAGCAAGCGTCGTAAGAGATTGGGCCAGCATCAGTTCAGTGGGTAGGAAAGCTGCATTGCAGCACTCTCTGCCACCTGCAACCAAAACAGTAACATGGCAGCATGGACAGGAAGAACAAGGAGGGAAAAAAGGTGGACGAGCCGTGGGTGCGTAGCATTCAGTTGACACTGTGCCATCTCCGCTGTACAATGCATCTGTGCATTGCATTCCCCATCGATGGTGATATTGATGGCCACCGCAAACCAATAGAAAGGCCAGCCTTGAGGAGTAATGCAGGAGATGGATGGTGATGGCTGCTGCTACGTGACTGGTCGAGTGGCATGCGGACCCAAGTCCACACCCTGGCACGGCGCTGCAGTGCTCTGCCAGCACAGTACGAATCGCCACGTCGGGAGTGTTTGTGTTGTGTGCAGACGCTGCCGGTCAGACAGTAGGATTCAGGAGTGTGAGGTTTCCGGATCAACCTGAGCCAGCGTTTGTCTGGCCAAATGAGAGCGGGAAACACAGCAAGAGTCGGCCAATGGCAATTCTGAGGAATGCAATGCAGCTGCTAATAATACTTAGGCGCCATGTGGTCGACAACTCGGCCGGCGTTGGCATCACGATGTCCCTGTGCGCTGGCGGTCTAGTGGACGTGGACGCCGTTGGATGAAGGCAAGCCCAGCCAAAGGGGGATAAGCATCGACACTGTGGTTTGGGTGGAAGCGAGCGAGCGAGCGTGGCCAGAGCCAGAGTCCGGCTGGAGTGTGCATTGCACTGTACTCCGTAACAACGAACGAGCCTGAGCCGTCGAAGTGTCGCCACCGTCCTGCTGTCTACTGTACAGTCTGTACTCGTCCCTCTCGCTCGGTCCTGTGCCGTGCTGAACTAAACACCCCAGTAGCAGAAGAAGCCAGCGGCAACCGAGCCCGTGTGAGCACGGAGTAAACGTGGCCAATATCGCCCGCAGCAGAGATGAGCCAACTGCTCAGCCGATGAAGGGACCACAGGGCGCTGGCCAAAAGCGGAGGCTTGCATCCGCCTGTGGCGTTGTCGTCTGATTGGGACGTGATGCCAGGCACTTTGAAGACGCAGGAAGCAGACCAATCACCCGCCACAGTCACAGCAGGTCCCCCACTCGACGCTGGCTTGTCTGGCTTGTCTGGCTTGGATCAATTATGCAATGTTTGGCCCCAGCCTTGTTTTCCGTTGGAGCAATCTCAAGCCGACAAGGGCAGACAGAGGTCGGTCCCCACCCTCTAGGCCAAACAGTGAGGCTGTTCTCTGTTCTCCGGGCCCGTTGCGGTTGCATTTGCTCGTGCTGCGTCCATGATATGTATGGGGTTGAAGAAGGAGGCGTCCAATGGAAGGGCACTGAAAAGCAGAAGTGGGATATTGCGCAGTCAACCTGATGCACTTGGCAGCCGCCGTTGGTACCGGCCTGCAGATTGGCTTGATTTTCACGACGCTTTCCAGCAGCATTGCGGCAGAGATGGAGGGTTGCTGGTGGCTTGTCTGCTTGTCCATCAGTGTGAGGCCAAGAGGGTCCAATGGCCCTGATGATTCGATTTGTTTCGATTGTGTTGGAGCAGAAGAGCAAGGGGGTGTGACTGTGACTTGCCGCTGCAGTTGTTGCTGTTGTTGTGGCTGTTGCTGTTTTTGTTCATGTTGTTTATTCTTCGGGGGCTGCATCATCATCATCTCTGCCGTTGCGTCTGTCTGTCCATCCATCCATCATTCGCCCATCCATCATTTCGTCCATCCACCCATCCATCCATCTCCACGGCAAGGCCTCGAAACATCCCCGGCGCTTGCTTTCCCTCTCGGTGGCCTCTTGTCTCGGAGATGAACGGCCGCGTGATGCCCCCAAACACACAATTCACTGGTGTTGCTGTAGTTAGTCATTCGATCCTCGCAGGTCTTTGTCCACGTCGTGACTCGATAGAGTTTGTCTAGATCTTGATAGAACCCTGGGCGAAGGACGGGCCGTCCAGGCGCTGTCATTGGCCCGCTACTGGTGCGCTACAGACGCAAGGGATACGAGGTACTTGTACACGTGCCTGGCCACGTACACAGTCTGCGGCCGTTGATTCTCCGCTACGAGTCGAGTCTAGACTACGTGTACAGTTACGGTCCGTGCGACAAATCCGCTATCCGCACGTATCTTAGGTACCCAGTACGGGGCGGCACAAACAGGCGGTCTGGTGTTTTGTTCTGCATCTCTGAATCAACCCGTCTCAGTCCCCTTTTTTCTTCCTTCTGCGACATTCGCCATTCGCCCTGCCTCTCGACCGGGATTCTTTTTCTCTCTAGTTTCTCTCTACGCCATGTCACAGCGGATGGCCCGCTTCTAGCCGGCTTCGGAATAGCATCCCTGGGAACGCAAGACCTGGATCTGGCCTCTGGAGCCGGGCCTGTCCTTGTCCTTGTTGCGTGGCCTGTGCTTGCTTTTGACTCGGCGTGAATGGGAATCCTTTCACTGCTGGGATCCGCCGATCTCATCCTGCCGTGCCACCGGCCATGGACCATGACCATGACACTCTCTGCTAAGTGCAAGTTGGCAGCAGAACGAGTGTGTCTACTTGCATGGACGACAGAGCACGGGCTCTCGGCTTTGCTGCGGATCCCTGGCAACTGGCCAGCGAACACGGGCCTTTGGCCTTACCTTGCATTGCGATCCGCACGGCGATCCATCACTGTGGACGGACTGATAACCGATGGCTTCATGGTTTTTTCGATCGAGCTTCTTCGTCCGGCTCGGAGTGCAGCAAGCATGTCCAAGATGATATGCAGGGCTGCTCGTTTGTGGCCATTTCTGATGTCTTGAAGAGAGGAGTGAAACAGGCAGGCGCTTAAACATGACAAACTCCAGCGGCTTTGTGCTACTACTTTACTCATTACGTGTACGAGTACGGATACCAAGTGGCCATTTTGTCTGGACTCATCTCATACCAGACAGATTCATGCCAAACTTGGAGCCATGTTTCGCTCTGCCGCCGACACATACCCTATACCTCTTGACCTCCACCCAGGTAATTTGCCATTGACTGCCACTACTTGCTCACATGCTCCATCCCTCCAGGCCCCAACTTGGTCCAGTTGCTATTTACAAGGTGCTGGAACCAACTAGTACGGAGTCTGCACAGCTGCTAGCAGTGTTACGAGCCCATGTGTGCACTTTCAATAGATTGCCTACCAGCCCTTTTCGCCTGGGTCCACGGAGCATATTCCGCTTAGGATGGTTCCGACATGACATTGGCCCTGGCTCGAATCCATCAGTGTGACATCAAGATTGATTTTTTCTGGCGGCCTGAGGCCAAATCTACCAAGAGACACAGTTCCTATCCTGCCCCCTGTCTGGTCCCGATATCAGAGAAAGGGGGAAAACACGCTATTCCAGCAGCTTCTGATGCCTCTTACAACCGCACGCACTAGAGCCAAACAAGGCGTTGGATGATTGGATCTGGTAAAACCGGGAGCAACACAAGGCGAGTGGGAAAGGCGGCTTCGGGATCCAATGAGATACCGCCCACTATCTCTCAAGTGGTGGCTTTGCAGTATCGTGGCAAACCGGCCCTCAGCTGAGCAACGCCGTCTGCGTACCATCCCAGGGCCAAGTTTCGGGAGAGATGACGGCGGCTGGAGGTTCGCGAACTAACTTTCTTTCCAACCGGCCTTTGTCAGCAGGGCTACTAAGTCGTAGATCGACTGATGATTGTCTCGCCATTCATCATATATCCCATCAGGGTAGTTTACTTGAGGCGAAACAGCAAGCATGGATCTTCAAACAGGATGATCGATCGCGGTGGATGATGAAAGCAACAGCACAGTACTGCATGTTCAGTGATCCACATGCCTGATACAATACCTGTTTTTCTTTCTTTCAGTCTTTCACTTTCCTTCTCAATCGACTGCAAGATTCGATAGACATCGATGGCGGATGAGCCGATGCGGAGTCTGGAGTCCGCCTTGTCTAACTGGGCAGACTAACCACCATTACACAGACATGCAGCTCTCCAGCCGCCAACAATGTCTCGCTCATCAAACCGGTTGCTAAACTCGTACGTGTAGAGTTTGACCACTGCTAGTCTTCTGCCTGCAGCAACCCTGCATACTGCCAGTGCCATCACACTACAGTACATGTGCACAGGGTCATGCCCTCGATCCAAATTTTCGTTTGCCTCCCTGCCGCTCCCAAAAAAAGTGAGACAACCACATGGCGGTACCGCATAAACAGGGCTACAAGCAGGCATCCACAACTACAACATGTTGTTTTTAGGAACGTCTGATGGCCAATAAAGCCAAGGATCAATATTGAGCAGCCCAACACTGCTACTCAACCTGCCACCGGCGCCTGGAGAAACGCCAGGAGGCAAAAAGGCGATGCGGACGAGGAGGCTCATGCATAGCTAGTCCCTGCGGCTGCCTGCAAGTCATCCAGGCCAGGCCCAGGGCACGCCACTCATCTCGGCATCTCGCCGGGGCCACAGTCTCACTGAGCAGCACGAGCAAGCGCTCTGCTCTGGATTTAGACTGCTTACGGGTGCGTACGAGCCTCTGTGACGGCGTCACCTCTTTCTTCATGAGCCGCACCGGTAATGCCGCCTTTTCCAACTCCATTGCGGCCGCTAGGTGCAGGATGGAAATCACAGTTTCCACTAGCTGCCTTAGTGCATCCGCCCTGTCGATAGCTCAGCTGTCCATTGTTTCGAGTGTGCATGACCCAGTCAAATTTTCCCTTTCTTTTTTCTTGCTGCCGAGATTTTCTTTTTCCGGCTGTGGATTTGTCCCTGCTCACTTGACATGGCTTTGCCGCGTTCTGCGCTCCTCCCTGGTTCCAGACTGTTGCCCGTCTCGGAATACAGCGAGACACGGACGGCGGAGATCGGGAATGTGGGGCCGGAGAATCCGATGTTCACACGGATTGAATCTCTGGAATGTGTTTGCTACGTTTGTATCGGGTCGGGCGATGTCTGAGCACGCAAAGGGAGACGTTGACGTGTAAGCAAAAGAAGGGGAGAGGAAATAACTTTCCTTCCAGGCTCGTGGGCTTGGCCGTGGGCTTGGGCTTGGATGATCCAACAGCATATGACGTCTAAGTGTGCGGATTGCGTCTAAACTATGAACCCCCTTGCAGTTGACGGGTTGGAGCTGAAAGGTGACGCCGTTAGCAATCAATTAATAAGATCATCCATTCTAGGGAGCGCTACATTGGTTTGAGTTTCGGTAATGCCAAACAAGCTGCTGACATGGAAGCTGATATCATGTTCGAGAATCCAAATGACGCCGTTCAGCAGGACAATGACCTACCCTGGAATAGTCCATCTCAAATCGACTACGGAGAAACCATTCGAAAAGAGGCACTCATAGTTCAATAAAATGGCTTCCTAGCTATGATGATTCTTGGCGTCCAAGGAACAGCTGACGGTTCCCCGAGAGCTAGAGCTTCGAGATGGCGCACGCCGGCAAGGAGAAGCCTCAGCCTTCCAGGGCTGTGTGAGAAGTAAAGCTCTCCTCGGGACAATCAAGAGGTGGCCAGAGCTCCCTTCGCTTAACCCCAATTCTGCTCATCATTTGATGGATAGCAATCTGGAGATACCGAATTGCCCAGACTGGTGGCAGTTTACTTCCCAGGTCCGGGTCGAAGTCCAACGCCACTGAAGTAAAAGCAACAAGAACGGCGACGGCGGGGTAGATGGCAGATCGCGATTAACATGGAGAATTACTCAGTGCAGATATCCAATGCTTTGTTTTTCCAAGAGCCTAGTTCCTGATTAGAGGCGTCATACGTTTGGAGCTGTGGTCCTGAGTGGGAAGCTAATTGTTGACTGGTGGCAACTCAACGGCTGTCGGTTACTGGCTGACTACTACCAAGACTCTAACATGACATAACGTTCCTCTCTTTCTTACTGATCGCCCCTTTGTGCCAAGTCAGCCATTATCCATTGGGGCTTCCCTTGGCAGGGAAAGAAAGGCCGAGTGGCCTGAACTTTGTTATGCTTCCAAGATTATGGGATCAGCGACTGGCTGGAAAGAGTTCGCTCACGTATTACCCCGGCGGGACGATCTAAGGTCCTTATCACGAAGCGATAACTGCCCCGTACTATGTGATAAAACCTCACTTATTTGGTGATACGCGAATAAAACAATTACAATGGTCCATGACGAAATCTCGCTTATAGGCTACTTCATGAAATGTGTGGTCTGGTGGAATCTGGAGAGAGCGTATTAGCGCATTGATGGCGATGAAACCACATCTAGAGGCTACTCCATTCATCGCGTTAGGCAAGCTCAAGACCTTCAAGCCTTAACATGCTTCTGCCGGGCAAATCCATAGGTATTCATTCATTGGCCAAGCCTTGGAATTCTCCAATGAGAATAAACCATAATTGGTGCAGTGTTGTGATATCGGACTAATATCGCATTATACGGCATAATTAACAAGAAGCGTTTAACGATTCATGGCCTAATTCTCTAACGCCATATGAAACCACATCTCAGGAGATCCCACGGGGAAATTTGTGATTAATGATAGGGCACTCCCTACAGAGCTGGTGAACGAGTGGCTGTCGATGCTACTTTAGCATTCGTTAATAGTTTGGTGTAGTTGCAACAATAGTCTGCTTATCCGCTCTAGTATTAAGTCCAGGCATCAATGCCGATTTGACAGAAAGGCCATTATCTTGATTGTCAGTATAGTGACGTTTTTAAGCATTCACTACTTGAAATGGCATGACTTCAGATCATCTGAGGTGTGGAAGAAGAGTGCCCGAGGCGTGAGTAAAAGGACTATCCAGAGGCATCTCCGCATCACAGACTGAAGTCATTCAAGAATCTGCAAGACGAATTGCCGTAGTCACACGGTCTTTCGTAGGCAAATCCAATAGTCTGCTGGCGATTGACGCCTGCACCAGAAACCTGTTTTGACAGTGAGGTGATACGCACGTTGCAAAGGAGGAGGTCCTCCGCGCCAGAGAAATTTTTCTTTCCCACGGGGATCCCGCATTAATTAATTGGAACCCCCTACCTCATCCATGTGAAGGGCATGGCTAAACAAGATAGTTGATGCCGGCCGGATCCGGGAATTTGCTGTTGCACTGACTTCTTTATCCCTGGTAGGGAGATCGCATGATAAGTGAGGTGATCTGGCGCAGCAGCCCTTACAGGGCCCGGTAGTCACCGATCCCGCTTGGATCGTATGATATGGTGATGAGCCTTGTGAAGAAGGTATCAGATCTCGAGAACTAGGCTCGCTCCGAAGCAGAAATTGTCCGAAGGGGAAGTCATACGACGCGGGGGCCCCGGCTCGTTCACGTGTAAGCAAAATTTCTCAACGTGCCAAAGCCGTAGCATTCCGACGGTGATATATCGTTTGTAAAAAGTTAATAGGCTTGATCATATGAGAGGTGAATCGATATTCTTGCAATCCGGATTCTATGTGATATATCGCCGGGGTTGCTAACTAGCTAGGGGATACCGGCTATCGAGCCGGCTTCGACAGTAATAATCGGTCTATGGATGTCATTAACGCCTACCCTGTGACTGCTGTATATGCTAAAGACTTGGTGCATTAGAGTTAACATGCTTGACGAGGGATATGCGAGACGAATCCATTCTATGACGGGGAAAGATGAAACTGCATTCTCCTATATGCCCAATGTTATGTACAAATGAGTAGAATCTGGACAATGGGATGGGGGTACTATGTCAATTGTATAGTGATCGATATACATATACTATGATATGCATCTTATTATGTAAAGGTATATTAATTATCTTGTTTGTTCAGTAATTATTCTTAACGTTTCTGACAGTTATATCACGCACTTGTATAAGAAAGTCATGGTGTATGTGAATTGTGCTTGTTTATCTTTTCTTGAAGTACATCCTGTTCAGTATATGATCATGAAGGACATGATCCTATCCAATGACAATATACTGCAAACAAATTCCATGGGAAATGTATGCCAATAAGATAGCCAGGGTGCTAAGGATGCAACTGATGGCAACCCCTACAACCATTGCCGAGAAGTAGCTTTGACAGTTCTCACTCAACATATTATAGGCTTATACATTTAATCTATTAATCTTTACTGGACTCTTGCTATAATAACACGCAGTTCTACCGGTAAAATGATCTCGGCAGAACTTCATCACTTTATAACAAACACAAGGAGCTGACTCAGTTCCCATAACTCGCCGAATTTCACTCATACCGTCTCGTTTTCTCCGCCAGATATCTGTGAATGTGAAGGTCACTAAAGATATATGCAAAAAGAGACCACAATATGAAATATAATAAATTATTTGTGAGACGAAATCAGAAAACCCCCAACTCCCTTGGTGCCATCAATGCGGCGCCGCATCCATTCTATAACAGATATTTAGAGTCCCTTGGACTCACTGAACAAACCAACACTCCAATCCCGATTACAAGCAATGAACTCTAATACACGAAGATACTAAAATGTGCTCAACACTGATTTTAGAAAAGCCTTAATGTCATTGCTAGTCGATAGAGCATTACCAGAAAGGCGAGAAAAATGATAAAGTTGACAAAGTATCGAAATGCGACATTCTTCATCTGGTTACGGTTGCGACGCCGAGATCGGGTTACAAAGTCTGAGTTGTCGTTGACATTAGGGAACGAACATTCCTTGGGAATGGACTCTCCGAGGAAATCGCAGAGAGGCCCCCATCCATCAGTAACTCTATACTCCAGCAGGCGATCTTTCGGCACGAGGCTTCTGACCTCTTCGTAGTGCTTCCGGAAGACGTCTTTGCCACGGTTCGGAAAGTCGCCCTCGAAGAAGGTGTCGAAGAACTTCTTTAGCATGGGATAGTACATGCTGGCCGCCCAGTCAAAGTTGGAGAGCCAGCGCAGCTCTTGGTCCGTCACGCGCCAGTACACCGTCTTCATGGTTGAAGCGTGCCACGAGTCGACGTCTCGGTTGGTCAAGACGACTTTTGCCTCTGGATAGGCCTCGATGAGTTCTTTGGCGAAGGCGATGGCCGGCCAGTCGCACACGGCCTGCGAAGTACCGAGGAGCTGGTCCCAGTCTTCGCGGGTGAAGGGCTTGCCTTGCTTGTCGTATTTGGCGCAGAGAGCGTCCATCCACATGAGGGCATCTGGAGGGTTTTCGATGGAGGTGTTCATCATGTGGTATGTGTCTACATAGCCGAGCTGTTTCATAGCCGCTCTCATGGCTTCTTGAAGTTAGCGATATGAATCATATTATACTTTGTGGACGAAGATACTAGGATAGAAAACTTGGTTCAAATGGAATAGACATACAAGCAGTACCGGTACGACCTAGGCCTAGAATGAGGACTTTCATGGGCACCACACGGCCGAGGTTGCGGCGGTTGATATCGGTATCGCTGGTGAAGATGTCCGTCCGAGGACGAGAGGTGTACTTGGAAGAATACGCCATCCTGAATGTTGTGTATTATGCAGTCTCTGTGAATGTAATGTATTATAAACGAGTGTTGTTGTATGAGAAGGAGCAAGATGCTATAAAGAATGACGCTTGTCAAACGATTAAAGAACGACAACTGAAAGATGAGCGTTTAATGAATGAACGGCGAGCAATTTGTTCCAGATAGTAAGGGATGTAGCAAACTTTATGTCTCAACACAGAATGAGAGGAGAGCATATCTAAACCGTTATCAACAAGGGTCTATGTCGAATGGGGAAAGCTATGGGTTATCTTTCAGGCAAATGGATATTGCAGTTTGCAGATCCAAGTATTAGGGGGGATACAAAGCAGTGTAGCCGACTCTTGTATCGTAACTAGGTATCGAACTTGAATGCCGCCTGCTAAGCATAGAACCCGGTATCAACTCACTGGCCATGGTACGAGCGGCTCTTCTGACCATGTTGTATATTTGCCAGTATAGCACAGTTCGAGAAGTTTCAATCTAGACGGAATGCTCCTGTTTTCGTAGCTCCTCATGTCCACCTTACTGGGGCTATGTTACAGGGAACTGATCCATAATAACTATGGATTCTGGTTTAAGATGTCGTGAGTAGTGCTTGAACGATGACAGGAAACGAATTGGCTCTTCTGGGACACGTCATCTCTTTCTATAAGCCATTTATTGAATCTATGTCTATTGTCCAGAAAGGGGTCTGCTATTGATAGCACTATGACCGGTTACCCCCAGCAATTTGAGTGCTCTTGGAGATATAATTCGGACAACTCTTTCTAAAGGCCAAGGCACAACGTCATCTGGCCAAAATAGATACCGGCACTCTCTTGGGTTGTGGCTGGTGTTGATCGCAAATGCCAAGAATGATCATCAGGGACGGGATAAAAAACAACAACAATACTATCGAATTCCAGACAACCATCTCTTCTATTTCCCCGTTTTGCTGTATCAAGATGATCCACCATCAAGAAACACCGCCGGCTCGTCGGCCCCCGAGTTCCGCACTGTATAGTCGCCACAAAGAGATCGGCATTTCCACAAGGACAGCTTACGCGGCAAAATGGATATCATTTCATTTTTCTTTGTTTCACATAATAGGAGAGATAATTTGATCAGCTTGAAAGTGCTGTTCATGTAGCCGTTTTGTATTTGTTGCTCAGCCCACGTGTCGGTGCGTTGATGTAAAACAAAAGTTGTGAACCATCGCGTGTGTCTGCTTGCGTCACTGTAAAGGAGAATTGTGAATCCAATGTGATTGTAAGCTCAAAAATAATGGAAATAACGGATCTGGTTCTGCTACGCAAACTGCGTTGTAATCGCTTCATTGACTTTGATTGAGCGTACTCGAGAGCCCTCCGAACGTCTTCGCAATGCGGATATGACAAGCCGTGGTTCCTTTCTAGAAGCTGCCTATGCAGGAAAGGGTAAAAAATGATTGGCTGTTAAACTTCTTCCGTTGCTAATGACGATTTTCACGTCTCCTGACTACATGGATAAAAGCGCCCTATTCTTATCCACGCGTGGTGCCCCTGATCATCATTTTCCCAAACTGTGACGCGCTGGAATATGGAAACGCCCCATTTCAACCTCACACACACCCCATTGGGCCTCGGATCATCGCCTTTGTAACTCTTGAGAAAAAAAGAAGAGTTTATTGCCTGAATATCACTCTCTAGACAATACTGGGCATCACCGATAATCCGAAGACACAATGATCAGCACAACTACACACTGCACATACTCCCTCTCTGCCGAACAACCTCACACGCCATCCCCTTGATGCTCTGTTAATATCCGCAAAATGCTGAACCAGTGGAGCTTCAATTCTCTCGAGGTTGAATGCCAAGACTTTTAAACCCATCCCAGCCGCCGCTTTCTCTTTGACCTGCGAAACGGAATTGCCTCCATCATCAAATCATGTATCCATGCGTTTGCGGATGATCTTCAGCTTGGTTCCCGTATACAGCAACTTGCGCGTCGTATGCTTCGACTTTGGCGAGTAAAGCTGCTGCAGACCTACTTTTTTCCGATTAGAAGATGGAAAAAGGGAAATAAGGAAGCGAAGCTGAGCGGAAATCGGAGTGTTTCGGCCCCGATGCTGTGTCGTCACATCTTTCAATCCATTATGCAGTCACTCAAGCTTCTCTTCCCAGTATCAGCACCACTTCTTGTCCATCAATTATTTTCAACTTTGTAATAATTATCAATTTCTTTGGCTGCAAAATTCCCTTATTCTCTGTTCATTTTGTGGCTTCTTTTCCTTTGTCTCTTAAATTGGCGAAAACTCACCTTGTCATGGCGTCTTTGCATGCCAGGTCCTCCAGCAATGACTTTACCTCTACTGTGCTTTTAGATCCCATCCGACCACGAAAGACTCAAGATCAACCAGATGGAACATGGCTTCCAGATGAACCTCTCGACGAGGTAGACGATGTCAATAGCCACTCCAGCTATGACTTTGAGTCGCAGCGGCCGCTCACTCCGGCGACACCCATGGAGAAGACGCAAGCCAAAACTTCTTCGGGCCCAGTGACATGGATGTCTCTTCCTCGAAAAGACCAGCTCCTCATCCTCTTCCTCTCACGATTTGTCGATTTCCTGCAGGTCGCGTCTCTCCAGGCATATGTCTTTTATCAACTCAAAGCCTTTGACGACTCTCTTTCGGATGCCCAAATTTCGCAGCAGGCGGGAGTCCTGCAGGGATGCTTTACGGGCGCCCAGGTGATGACGGCCATTCTATGGGGCAAGGCTGCTGATGCAAGCTGGTGTGGTCGTAAGTGGGTGCTGGTAATTGGACTCGCTGGGACGGCGATGTCGTGTCTGGGCTATGGCTTTGCGACGACTTTCTTTTGGGCGGCGTTTTGGAGGTTTTTTGGCGGTGCTATCAACGGGACCGTGGGAATTATGTGAGTTGTCTCTTATACTAGGAAGAGGTGAGTAGCTGTGCAAGAATAGACGGCTGACGAAGAAGCTGGACTTTAGCCGCACAATGATTGCCGAAATCACAAAAGAGAAAAAGTACCAATCTCGAGCATTTCTGATTCTCCCCATGAGTTTCAACGTTGCGGGAATACTGGGTCCAAGTGAGCAAGTCTGAACGGGGTGCCCTGAGCTGGCTTACTGACATGATGTTTTTTGTACAGTAATGGGAGGCATGTTGGCCGACTCGAGCAAGACGCTTCCTGGTTTGTTTGGAGACAAGGCAGTCTTTGGATTTCAGTGGATACGGGACTATCCGTACGCGTTGCCAAGTCTGATCAATGCTGCTAGCTTGGCCATTGTGACAGTGATAGTGTTTCTCTTTTTGGAGGAGGTGAGAGCTGCCCATGTGCTTGACAAAGGTCACGGTGATTTGGCTGACATTCACATAGACATCAAGATCACGACAACACAAGTTCGACCTTGGCCTCCACCTTGGGTCTCGGATTAAAGCCATAATTTTCGGTAGCGAGCAAACCGACGATTACGCTCGCGTTCCTGCCTGGGAGGATCGTGCCATGGAGAATTTCCAAGACAAGCATATCCCAGCAGAGAAGCCTGCGCCGTCGCTGAACCGGCTTCCCTTCCGCCGACTTTGGACGCGAAATGTCTTGTTTACGCTGCTGACTGGCGCCTTTTATGACTTCCACCTCGGTGCCTTTGGCAATATGTGGTCGTTGTTCTTGTCGACACCTCGATATCTTAACCCGGGTAAGAGAAGCTCAGAGGGATCTGAACCTCTGCGCCGATATCTTCCTCTCTTGTTTACCGGTGGACTGGGTATGCCTGCGTCGACGGTTGGTGTTGCGACGTCTTTTCTAGGATCGTTGGGGATGCTGCTACAAGTGACTTTATATCCTCCCGTCCAAGCCCGTCTCGGCACGATGAGGTCCTTCCAGTGGTTCCTGTTTCTCTTCCCAGTTGCATACTTTGTCGCTCCATACCTCTCAATACTACCGTCTTGGTCACAACCCCCCGAGCCGGCATCGGGAGGCTTCATCTGGGTGGGAATCATCGTTGTCCTGTTTCTCCAGGTAATGGCTCGCACATTCACACTCCCGGCGAGCATCATCTTGCTCAACAACTGCAGCCCGCACCCGAGCGTGCTAGGCACCATTCACGGCTTAGGACAGAGTGTCTCTGCGCTGTTCCGGACAGTCGGGCCCGTGATTGGAGGCTGGTGGTACGGCTACGGCCTGGATATCGGCATGGTGGCCTGGGGGTGGTGGGGAGTTGCGGCCATGTCAGCTTTGGCGTGTGGGACTGCGATGGGAATGCATGACGGTAGCGGACATGAGGTTTTCTTGGAGGGAGAATTGGATGAGATGGAGTAACAACGGGAGTAGTAGTGCGAGGTTTGGCTCATCTTTGATGTTTGTTTTGGGTTTGGGGTTGTGGTTTGTTGATATTACAGATACCATTTGCATACCCGATTTGCTTTTCGATTAACAACTTCACCAGGAGCAATTGACAAGAGCAACTAATTAATACATAGAAATTATGTTCATCTCTCACTGATTGAATGAAATCCATTGATTGAATCTGCAAACCCCTGGTTGCCTGGTGCTGAGGTGGGCCTTTCGGAGAGAACCCTGGCAACACGGATCCAGGCACCAAGCGCAGGGCCATGAGCAAACGGCAAATTGCCACGACAAGTCACATCGCATCACGAGATGTCTGAGTCTCACCTGAATTCTTGGCAGGTCTGCCTAGTATTTAACCTTACCGGCAGTTGAGGTGACTATTTGTCTTTTCTGCGAATCAAAATGCATTGACTGGCGTCTTAGTGTCGCAGCTGAAGGAGGCTGTGCCGCGATGGTCGGGCTCTCCCGCTGTGACGACGGCTGGGCAGCTCTGTCTCGTGTTTACTTATAAAGATGCTCAAATTCTCATCAAACAGGCTCTTTATCTAGTAATTCTTCTTCCATATATATTTCACAGCCTTTAAAATGACGACGGCGTTGCCACCATCACTATCACAACATGCTCTCGAAGCACTGGCTAAAGAGACGATGCATGATCGCATTGTCGGCTGTCTTTTCGGATCAGCCCTGGGCGACGCCATAGGGCTATACACAGAGTTCCTCTCCGGAGAAACAGCTCGCCTCTCATATCTGTCCCAGAAATTCACCCTTTATCCTCGATCTGAAGCCACTCCCTTTCGTCGAGACGCGCATCGCGACCCCAACGTGCCCGGAGAATGGACCGACGACACCGATCACGCCATGTGCATCTTGCTGTCCTATCTCCATTCAGACGGCAAGGAAATGGATACCAAAGACTTTGCTTCTCGTCTACACATTTGGGTCAGAATGGGGCTCCGCGCGCTGGACACATTGCCACTGGGCTTGGGCCGAACTGTTGGTTCCATTGTGAGGAGCAAGACGTTTCTAGAATATCCAGAAGAGACTGCGAGGATACATTGGCGGAATGCCAATTGCGAACTCGCCCCCAATGGAAGCATCATGAGAACACATCCGCTGGGCCTCATGTGTATTCACAAATCACTTGACGAAACGTTCCAGATTGCTGCCGATTACTCTGTTATTACACATGCCGACCCACGGTGCATCATTTCATGTGCCATCGGAACGGCACTCATCAGGGGACTGATAAGGCAGGAAGTATACAACGAAGAACACATTGACGATATTGTCAGCAAGGCCATCGAGTGGTTTCCTACATACCGGCTGCGCCAGATAGAAAAGGACTCCAGCTGCAAGGGAGATCCAGAACTGGATCTGGAAGAACTCAACAGGCATGTCAAAGTCAGCCATCTCTCTGAGCTCGAGCTCGACGACATGTACAAAATCGGATACACATACAAGACTTTTGGCTCCGGCATCCACCTTCTCCGTCTCGCTATGAGAGCCCTTGCTGCGCCGTCGAGCCGTCTTTCAGCACAGAAAAGCATCTTCGAGCCGCTCATCACCAATCTCATCATGCAAGGTGGCGACGCTGATACGAATGCTTGCTTTGCAGGTGCTCTTCTTGGCGCGTATCTGGGCTATAAAGTCCTGCCGCCACACTGGAGAGATGGGCTGGTGCATGGCGAGTGGTTGATGAAAAAGGCAGAGGGGCTGAGCGTTTTGCTGGGAGTCGGTCAAGGCAGTTATAGCGGCGTTCAAGATAAAGACACAGCGCCGGATGGAGGCAGAGGATGGCTGACGGAGAGCCAGATGGACGAGAAGGTGATGCTGTTACAGGCTGATATGGTTAAGAGAGCGCAAGAAAGGGATCAGCAGGAGAAAGTCGAGAAGAGACAAAGGGCAAAGAGAACATCATGGCTGGGAGGGTTTGGTGGACGGGCGCAGTGAGACCTGTTGTGTCTAATGGGGGTTTCTTTCATACATTGAGTACATGTAATGTAATCTGACGAGTTGTGTGTGCTAAATAGCGTCGGAGCAACCTAATAAACCATCCGAGTTTCCTGTCCTGATAACTTGAAGTCCTTGCGAACTTGATGCCTGATTTCCTGTCGAGCAAGATAAAAAAGAATCCACCAACATCCAACCTGTAAACCAACAAAGTCATTGATTAGAGCAATGTCCACCCTGAGGAAGTCGTCGTCGTTGCTAAACAGAAAAGAAAAGAAAAAAAACAGAGAACACATTTCCATGACCATTCATTCCAAACCATATTCCTTCAAAACATCTATGCATAGGTACCCAAGCGGGCCAAACTTCATACTCTGGTCAATCAAAGACCCCTGCCTTGGATTCTCTCCGCAGCAATCCCATACGACGACATGGTATCACCAACCTCGCAGGGATCGTCTCCAAACTCGACCTTCTCAAAGCCAGCAGGACGATCCTTCTCCAGGGACATCTTGCCCATCTGCGACTGGCAGCGATAACTTCCAAACTTGAACTCCACAACAGCCCGTCCTCCGGCCTTGATCAGCTCAACCACCTCGTCGACCTGGTATATGAAGCGGTCCTTGAAGAACTTGCTCAAGCTGGCCTCGTTGACAAAGTCGGCGTGGCCCGTGATGATGAGGCACCGCGACATCTTGCCCGTGATGGCGTGGCTGCCGTACTTGATGCGGTTGTGCGAGACTTTGACGCGGTAGCCCTGGATGTAGAGGCCGCGGGTCCAAGAGACGCTGAGGAGCGACTGGGCGGCCTCGGGGGTGAAGAAGACGACTTTTGCGGCGGCGGTCTGATGGGTCACGTAGTCGGGGTAGTTGACGTAGCTGCACCAGACGCGGCCGACGTTGCGGATGGCGGTGAGGAGCTCGTGGGTGGACACGCCGGGGGGCAGGTTGGTGAGCCAAAGAGCGCAGTTTTGCTCGGGAGCGAGATGCTCGGCGCTGGCGTTGGTTTCGGTGTGCATGCCGTGATATCGAGTCGAGAACTTGGACGAACCGAAACCGTCGTCGCAGGCTTCGTGGGTGAAGGCTCCGGGGGGAGTTTGCTGCATTACGGCTTGCATGGGCAAGAAGCCATGGGGCTGTTCATGGGCGTTGATGTTGATATTGGGAGGAACCTGGACAGTAGAAGGAGGAGGGATGGGCTGTCGGATAGGGTCAGTTCGGGGAGGAGAGAGGCGGAGGATGTCGATTCCAAGAGGCTGAGTGTCGTCGATTTCGGACGCAGCAGTCGAGCTTAGCAAGGCACTCTGGATCTCTGAGAGGTCGAAAGAAGAGTTGCTCTTGCTGGATGGAGGGATGTAGCGTCTCACGGGGAGGCCTTGATTGTCATGATGATACTGACGAAGCACATTCGGCTGGGTGAATGGCTGGCGAGGAAATGGTCTCTCAGAAGCAACAGTCTCGGAACTGTACGAACGAGCAGAAGCAACAACTTCAGGGCCATACGAACGAGTCACGCTGATGGGGCTGTCGACGATGGTAGGAAGCTGGTGCTGGTTGGCCAAGAAAGGCGGAAGACGCGACAATGGGTTCTCATGGCCAGCAACAGCAACCAAGCTCCTGTGAGCGTCCAACGAGCCCCATCGAAAGTGAGCGGCATTCTGTCTCTCGACAGCAGCAGCAGCGCCGTGGTCGAGAGGCACTGACGGCGGTGCCCAGATCTGAGCAGCAGCACGATTGCCAATGCCCAAGTTGCTGCAGAAGCGAGGAATATCGGCGCCCAGCATGGGCTTGGGGCCGTTGGCAGCCGCGGCGAAGTCGCTGATGGACGACATGGAGTCGTTGGGCCGATGAGTGAAGACTCTGAGGGCCGAAGTAGCTCTGGCAGCAGAAGCAGAGGCAGAGGCAGAAGCAGAAGAGCTTTGAGCAGCGGCGATGGCATCGCCAAACTCGCTCTGGAGGTCGTCTGGAGTGCCTGGAGTGGTGGCAGTCTTGAGGCTCTCAGGAGAGTGGGAGAGGCTGAACCTGGGAACGTCGTCGACGCCGCAGCCGTCGGGGTTGAAGTCGTGATAGGCTGCGGAACCCATGACTGGAGATGGGATCGAAGACAAGATGACTGACTGATGCCTGAGAGAAGCAGGATGCGTTTGCGTCAAGAATCGAGGGTGCTGAGCAAGAGGATGAAGCTATCAAGTCTTCATGAGGGCTATCACCAGGTCTATTTGAACCCTACAGGGCTCCAGAACGCGGCCTCAGTGAATGATGCAGAATGACAAACGGAGAGGAAGCACAAACTTTTTAGTGACAAAGAGCCAAAACAAGCCAAAGGCAGCGAAAGGGACGAAGATGAAGCAAATACACAATATGCAACTGCGGATAATGATCGTTGATGAATGTTGTCAAGCGGAAAGAGAGTGCAAAGAAGAAAACAAACGCCGGGGGGGATGAGTGGGTAAATAAATAGACGAGCGGGTGTTTGAGAGAGAAGAAAATTCACAAATCATTCACTCTGGGGAAACCGGGGCATTGTCAGGCACTTGAATAGCTGGGCCCAGGTGGGTGAATGGGCGTTTTCGTCCCAAGTCGAGGACCGCACAAATTCCAAACTCGGGCAATAGGGAGTGAATACAGTATGTATGTGGGCTGGAGAGAACGAAGAGGAGGAGGAAAGAAAAAGGGGAGAGAAGAGAAGAGGGGAAAACCTCAGCACAGGATAAGATGCAACATGACAGAATCGTCCAGTTTGGTTTGCCTTTTGCGTTTTTTCTCTTTTCTCTCTCTCTCTCTTTTCTGAAAGTGGCTCTTCATGCATGTTGCCTGCTTTTCTTCCTCTCTGCCCCTGTGCCTTTGCATTGCAGCTTTGGTTGGAGTTGTTTTTCGGTCTTTCGCTTCAGCACCAGCGGCCTGCATATGACTTTGAATACGAAGTTTGCGAGGAAACAAGCATCCCAATAGGGCATTGATAGAGCATCGTCAACGCCTATTCGACGAAATTCCCAAACTTCCAAGGTCCCTCTTTCGGCCGCAGAGCCGGCCCCCGATGGATCAGCCAGCAGATAGTACATACTCGTACATACATTCCCCATGCCTGGTGTAACCATGTGGACAAGCCTGGTGCCTGTCGTCGTCGATCCCAGGATTACACGGGCCTCCAAGGCGAGCGAGCACGAAAACTCCCGGAAGACGCACGAAGCATTGCCGCCCGGGGGGGTTTTCTCGTCTGTCTGTTGCTGTCTCTTTTGACAACTTGCGGCAGATGCCTTTGCGCAATCTTCCAAGCAGCAGCAGTAGCAACAGCAACAGCAGGAGTGGGCTTTGGGGGCTGTCCGGAACCCTATCCGGTTGGGGTGGAAGAGCCTCCTTGCATAACGGGCAGGTCTCACAAGCTGGGGGTCCTGGTGCTTGTGCGAGGCCCGTCGAGGTTCAATGGGAAGAGAAGGCGGGAGAGAGAACAGCCACACCGGCAAGGTCCCATAACAAGCATGTAAGGGGGAGGCAAGATGGTCCAACCGACAGCCTCAGGATTGGGCAGAGGCGCGCGAAAGCTGTGTGGAAACAGACGAGACGGATGCTAGCCCACGACTCTCTCTCTTCTTTTTCTTCCTCAGTCCCAGACATTCTCAGTTGAGCGCTGGCCATCCGCAGCCTTGCTTGATATGCACGAGAACGGGTTCCTCATCTCCCCCTTGAAGACGTCCGATTGGTTTGTCAGGGATTCGAGGCCAGCCCGGGGAAGATGCAACTTTGAATCGGCGGCAACCGATCTGTCTCCCCGATCTGAGAAGCACAGTATGAAGTATGAACATTGTGCTATTAAGCATAATGTAAAATAAGCAGAGCGTCGCATGCATCCGGCCGGTCTGCGGCACACTACTTCTTCTTTTTCTTTTTTTTCTTTTCTTTTTTTCTTTTTTGCTCCGAAGGATTCATTGATTGCCAAGTCAGAAACGCCAAGGCCATTCAGATGTCTTACCGTCCATCCCTGGCATGATTTGCAGCCTCTTTGCTTTTTCTGCTTTGTGATAAGTGACATGGCGTGAGGCCTTGGTATCAATCGGCCGAACAAGGTCTGGTTATTGGACACTGTTGTTGGTTTTTTCCCCTCCAAGGCTGCATGTGCATGGGATCAGAAACGAAGCGAAGCGGGAAGAAAAAGCTGACCGGATGAGGGCCGGATGCATGGGCACAGCTTTAGCCAGAGCGAAAGGAATGAAAAAAATAAATTAAAATAATAACAAAAAAAGAACATAAAGAGCCAGAGACAGAAGCATAAAAAAGGATACAGTCATGAAGCATCCCCGCGGAAGAGCCTCGCAGCATGGAGAGCCCCCCTGTCGTTGCGGTTAGAGTCCGTCCGGGGATGCACTCAGCCGCGTCTCAACCAGTCCTCTTCCAGCAATTTCCGCATCGCACGTTCCTTGTCGTGTGCCTACTTGTACCTATTAGTGCGGTGGCTGGTTTCGTTTCGAATGGATGTCTCTCGTCTGCTGGCCGTACTGTTAGTATGTAGTATGTACGTGTAGTAGACTCACAAACGCACATAAAGACACCTGGATGATGGCGGCTCGTACGAGTATGAGTTGTCTTTGGGGGCTGCTATTATTGAATGGCGCCATGTTTGCTTCTCCCACGTTGCCCGCTCCACCTATGATAGAATTCCTGTGAGACTTGGATTGTTCCTGGGCGCGGCTGCAAGGTGGACGACGTGTCAAAGCATCCCAGTCTCAAGCCACGTCTTCCTTGATGGTGGCATTCTGTCTGTGTCTGTGCTCCCCTCTAGAACAAAGCGTAGACTACTCCGTAAGAGGCAAGATAACAACGGTGCTTGTGGTTGTATGCTTAACCGTATATCGTATGAGTTTGGACGGCAAGATAGAATGTTGATTGTGATTCCATGGGTCTTCTTCTCCCTGCTTCCGCTTCGCTTCACTTCATCATCATGTCTGTCTCATACTCGAACGCACCAGAACTAGCACGAGTGACATCGCGCCACGAGAGGCACCCTCGCAATTCCAAATCCTGGCATGTCGGACTCTGGGGATCCTTCCGACGGCCCCAGTGCGGAGAATAAATCCGAGCCGCTGCAAGATTGCGAGATACGAGTACATGTTTCCGCTGCTCGATACGAAGCTGGGGCATCATGGCAACCCCCTTGCACTCCCGCCTATATATAGGCAGTGCCTGGAGTTGATATATCACAAATGACCCCCTGACAAAGGTAATTTTGTTTTCTCTTTTAGTATTCATAATGAGCAAACTACTATTCTTATTCTTGGTCCGGCACTCCAGAACAACTACTCATAAAGCCTGTCAATCTATACCAGGTACATGCATGCCGTCGGCAGCAAGCGGCGACCAGGTAGATGGTAGGGGTATCGGGATGCTACGCTTCTTTTCCACATTTGGTTGTAGCATAAAATAATTTCCCTATCAATACACGTACACGAATAGAAATGGAATAGTAGTAGTCTCATCGAATAGCCTGACAGTGCTTAACCCTTGCCCTTCAAGACAGCGTCTACACTCTGTTCCCCTACACTCTGTTGTAGACCTCTCTCAACACCCGCGGCTGAACCGCAGCTGAACTTCCCCCAGCGTCAAGATGAAACACAAAATCGTCTGCCGCAATCCCCCCATACATGAGCTGATCCGGCGTCCCCCACATCCCTGCTGTCGGGTCAAACACCATATGGACTGACGGATCGTATTGGTATGGAATCGTCTCGAACAGCGCCCGATACGCAGCCTCGCTCCCCGTCTGCAGACCTGTAGGAAACAGTCTCACAGCATTGATACGGCCGCCGCGTGTAGCGTTCGCGTAAGCTTGTCCGGCGGCAATGATGTCGTGGCCCTGGTGAATCCACTCCTTGAGTAACAGACCAGGTCCATCGTCGACAGTGAGGACAAGGGATGAATTCTTCTCGGGGCCTGCTGGGGCGTATTTTCCGCAATGCTTGCGACACGACTCTGCTTTGGCGGCCTTCTCCAGTGCGGGGATGAGTGTTTGAATGGCGATCTCGGTGGCAACTTGCAATGCTGCAGCACTGTCGGGTCCAGCGGCGAGAATGGCCAAGGTGACTTGATAGTCGGGTATGAGGATAAGCAAGGAATTATAGGCGCCGACGCCGCCGGATTTGGTATAGAGATCGACAATGCGGCCGGTCGTGATGCCGCTCTGAGTTCGCACGATTTCCCATGGCGCACCGACGGAGACGGATTGTGAAGATGTCAAGGAGGCGGGCTTCATCCAGCGGAGTGTCTCCATGGAAGAGAGCTGCTTGTTGGCAAATATGGTGCGCCCAAATTTCACCAAGTCGTTTGTTGAAGAAAGGAGACCGCCAGTGCTATAAGATGTGTTGGAATCAGTAACTGAACCTGAGCTGTGAACAATATCGTGTTCGGCGACGCTTGTTTGACTCACGCAACCTCATCGCCGTAAACTCTGTTCCATCCCGCATCTCCATCTGGAATCACTCCAGCTCCCTTGCGAGATGGTGGCAGCGAGCTTGAATGCTTCATGCCCAGAGGCTGAAAAACGTCATTCATGACTACTTCATCGTACGTCTTGCCGGTGATTTCTTCGAGTACGTATGCGAGAATCCTGTAAGCCGCGTTGGAATACATGGCCTTGGAGTATGATGGGAAAACAGGATGTCTTTGGATAAGCCCTTTAAAATATTCTAGGCCCTGGATCTTAGTGTTTGCCAGCAGGTAGCCACACTCGGTGCATCCTCTTACCTTTGCGAGGACATGGTAGCTGGCCATCGTTTATACCACAAGTAGGAATGTCTTGAGGAGGGAGAGGAGGCAAGCCGGCCTCTTTCGCTGGGAAATCTTGAACCGACAAGTCTCCCGAATTATCTGCAATTCCTTTGTAAGAGTGCCAACTGTGATGAAAGTGAAGCGGAGAACGTACAATCCCTTCCCATACCGGAGAGCTGAGATGCAAGGGCACCGACCGTGACTTGGTCCCATTGAACATAATCGATAACCGACGACTTGTGTAACGGATGCTGAACAGCTTGGCGTAGTTCTGGTACAAAGTCCGTGACAGGGCGATTCCAGTAGCTGGTACCATTGTTCAGGAGCAAAGAGTAAACGGTGAACAGTTTTGACACGCTGCCAATTCGATAGACTGTATCAGCTGTCACCTTTGACGTGCTTCCAGCAGATACGTTGAGAAAGCCAGATGTGTGATGGAAGTCGATGATCGGGACAGACTCTTGCTGCGAAACGGCAGTCAGGGAAAAAGATGTCGTACTGCTGTTGAAGCTGCCATACTGGCTTTCTCCGGTGCGAATGGCGCGGTTCAGTGATTTTTTAATATTTAAAGCAGCTTCTTGAATCAATGCCTGGGTTGAAAGATGAGTTGGTGGTTCGAAGGAGGGTCCTAGCAGTGTCTGGTCCGTTTGCGCAAGTGAGCCGGAGCCCAGTGCCGCAATTGCGACTACAAACGCTTGTAGGGTCAACATTTGAATACACTTTGCTTGGTTAGAGAAGACCCTGATTTCTAGAAGATGTGTGATGCTGAAGACTCTCTATCTGGGACTTTTATATAGCAATTGATCATGCGTTGGACTCACGGCGGCGATTAAGCGGACATTGCTTTCGCCGTGGATTGTCCGCTGGAGATGATACACCGTCGACGGACATTTGTTTGGAGATGACGGATTGCCTTTAGATGGCGATCGAACGGTAAAATGGCCATGTTTGAACATATAATATTATAGACTCCGGATTGTGGTGATTGACCCTTGTATATGCGATCGAGGTATCTGACGCTTCAGTGGGAGGCAAGGAGGAGGCTCTTAGCGCTTGGGCTGCTTGGTGCTCTGAGCCACAAAGTGGTGGTTCAGCAGAATGTGGGACAGGAGTAGAGAGAAAAAAGAGTAAAAGCCCTCTATTTTTTCGCATCTAAAGGAAAGAAATATAATATCTGGTAAATGATGTAAAAGAACAACTGTCTGTGTACAGATATCATTTGGCCGCGTGAATTCATGCATGTTCTCCAGGGTATCTGCAACCACCCTCTCAACCAACACAGGTCTTCATTGCTACGAAACCTCAGGCGTACACTGGGCTGATTGTGCTTATCAAGTGATGAAAATTCGTTTTCCTGGGTAATTTCTTCAAACGCTCAATCAAAGCCAATGATCTATACTTGAATTTTGGGAAATCTAATGGGTAAACGGCTTCGTGATGTGAGGTTGAGGACGGATCCACAAACCTCATCCAATCTTTCACATACCGACTCAAGAGATTGAGATGGGTCCGATAAGGCCAAATCGCAATCAGCAAATGCCATGGAATACTAGCTTTGTGATATTGCTACTAATAGACACAGTCTGACATCAGATGTAAGAGGGGCGCACAACTTTAAAAGGACCTCGGGAGCTCGATACGCATGAATGGTCGTATTCCAGCGGCATAGTGCTAGATACTAACCTTGGCAACTCCTTTGGCTCGAGTATTATATCTCGGAAGGGATGAATGTTATATACTCTAGAGTCCAAAGTGTCCAAGTCGGCATCCTACATATATATTGTATACGTGGCGGCGCCGCAATCCGAGAAGCGCGCAGTGCTACCATTCGGCAACGGTATCCGCGGGCGCGGCTTTTCAAATAGCCCTAGTCAGTAGATGATGTGTAAGACGCAGACATGCCAAGAATGATCGCGGTAAGATAAGTAAGATAAGTAAGATGATCCAACTGTTCACGGAATCGCAGCTTTTCGGAGGATTGGGCCTAAAGATCCTTCACTTCAATGGTTCGCCGTGAGATTGGCTCGTTTAGGCGGAATCCGCGGGTTCCACTAATGACAACTGACGCCGCGTGGGTGAATCGCGTGGTTGGCGTCAGCTTTATCCGCGCTGTAGCAAAAGCATACGAGTAGTTCGATGGGCAGAGACAAGTGGCTGAAACAAGTGCTGATGACGAAGCATGGGTCTTTTGGGGATAGAAACTCTACTTCGTATTGGTCTGGCCTGATAGCGGTCAGATTTCACCTTCTGACTTGCACTTCATCTCGTTTGTAAGGATGTCGCGGAGTCGACGGAGGAACATGAACCTTCCACCTCCGTATCCTTCATGTTAGGATTGCTTCATCGTCAAAGAAAATGGGATATATAAAAACACTCAAGACGAAGTTGGGAGGTCATGATGGAGGACAAAACGGTATGGAGAAGCCAATTGAGCCGCTGTCGAAACATATTAGCGGCGGCAAGATGAAGTCTGTCAAGGATCCGAATTTGGTCGAGATTCCAAAGCCCAAAGGTAAGTGCTGTCAAACCATCTCTCGAGGATGGAGCGGGAGTGGGTGGAAGATATGTACTGACATGAATTTGCCAACAAGGCCTCCCGGTGATTGGCAATCTACACAATATTGATCTCGATTCGCCGCTGTTCTCATTGATAGAGCTGATCGAGCCATTGGGGCCCATCTGCCAGCTCACATTTGGCAGCGAGCTCAACATCTTTGTGTCAAGCATTGAGCTATTGAACGAGCTTTGCGACGAGTCAAGGTTCCACAAAATCGTCACAGCAGAGCTAGAGAAGCTGCGCTATGTCGTCCACGACGCGCTGTTCACCGCGAGGAACGAGGAGCGCAATTGGGAAATCGCCCACAGGATCCTGATGCCGGTTTTCGGGACGATCAAGATTCGTGAAATGTTCCCGGAAATGAAGGATCTCGCTCAGCAGCTGTGCTTGAAATGGTTGGCTTTTCCTGGACGTGATGCTGTATTTGCTTTGGTTGCGCTGACTGGATGGGAAATAGGGCTCGCTATGGCGAAGAGTACGTGATTGATGTTACCGCCGACTTCACTCGACTCACCCTCGATACGCTTGCGCTGTGCACCATGGGCTTTAGATTCAACAGTTTCCACAATGGATCGGTCCTGCACCCCTTTGTCGACAGCATGGTGAGAACGTTGAAAGAAGCTAGTGTTCAAGCGGCTTTGCCAGGCTTTATCCAATCATTCCGAAAGAGGTCCTGGCGCCGGTACGAGAAAGACACAGCCTTTATGAGAAAACTATGTCAAGACATCATTGATAAACGAAAGGGCAAGACGGACCCAGACTCCCACGATTTGTTGGCGGCGCTCCTGGGGGGCCGTGATACCAAGACTGGCGAGGGCCTGTCCGACGATTCCATCATTGACAATATGCTCACGTTTCTTATCGCTGGCCACGAGACTACTTCGGGACTCCTATCGTTTGCTTTGTACTACTTGCTGGCTAATCCCAAGACAATGGAAAAGGCACGCCAAGAGGTTGACGAAGTCAGCCAAGGCTCCCCAATCGCAGTCGAACACCTTTCCAAACTGCCGTACCTCAATGCCGTTCTCAAGGAGACGCTCCGTCTTCAGCCCACAGCTCCAGGCTTCATCTTGGCCGCAGACAAAGACGAGATCATTGGCGGCAAGTATCTCATTCCAGCGAATGTTCCCATCGGGGTTCTGCTTCACATGGTCCATCAAGACAAGGCCGTTTACGGCGAGGACGTCGCCGAGTTTAAGCCGGAGAGAATGCTGGACGAGAACTTCAATAAGCTGCCGCCCAATTCCTGGAAACCATTCGGCAATGGGATGAGGGGATGCATAGGTAGAGCCTTTGCAACCCAAGAGGCACTTTTGATCGTGGCGATGCTGCTGCAAAACTTCACATTTGAGATGGCGGATCCTGGATATAAGCTTAAAGTTAAAGAAACTCTAACAGTCAAGCCAGACAACTTTCGAATGAGGGCGAAGCTCAGGCGTGGAGGCACTGCCACGGAGTTTCAGCGTGAATTACAGTCAGTTGGTTCAGTCAACGCCAAGACGAGCTCTACCCTCTCCGTTGTCTCGGCACAGGCGGCCGGAGGCGACAAGAAGCCGCTTACGATTCTCTATGGATCAAACAGTGGCACATGTGAGGCTTTGGCATACAGGTTAGCATCCGATGCCACTCTCCACGGATTCCATGCTCGGAAGATTGCGCCCTTGAACGCAGCCCGTGACAGCCTCCCCAAATCAGAGCCAGTCATTATTCTTGCCGCGTCCTATGATGGTTTGCCGTCGGACAATGCCGAAGAATTCTTTGACTGGCTAAACACAGCTGAGAAGGACTCTTTGAAGGGAGTCTCGTATGCGGTTTTTGGCTGTGGACATCGCGACTGGGTTGCAACATTTCAACGAATTCCCATCCTCATCGACGATCTTCTGCAAAAGGCCGGTGCCGAACGATTTGCAACTCGAGGTCTTGCAGACTCGGCGGTGATGGATCTCTTTGTAGAACTCGAAAAATGGACCACCGATTCCGTTTGGCCAGCTATTTCTCAGAAAGATGGAAAAGCGGACAACGATGGAGAAGGCCAGTTGATCAACTCGCTGCTCAAAGTCGAGTTTTCTGAGCCGCGCCAGCTGCAACAATATTCCCAGCTCGTAGAGGCAACGGTGATGGAATCACGAAGTCTGACGACACCCTCTGCCATTGGACAGAAGGTGCACATCGACATACAGCTCCCTTCAGGGGTGTCGTATCATCCGGGCGACCATCTTCTTGTGCTGCCTGTAAATCCAATGAGAAACGTCAAGCGTGTTCTATCGCGGTTCCACTTGACGTGGGACACTATCGTGCGAGCATCTGGAAATGACTCTGTTCGCATACCGGTCGAGACGGCCATGACGGTACACGAGCTGCTGAGTTCTTACTTTGAACTGGCTCAGCCGGCGACCCCAAGGGTGAGTTGCTGCTCCTTATCTCTTTCGTTGATCGATCGTAGTTTATGCTGACCACATGTAGGACATTCGAGTCCTTGCGGCTGCGGCTGAGGACGAAGCGACCAAGAAGCTCCTCAACGACCTTGCAAACACCTCCTACTTTGAGGATATTCAAGAAAAGAAAACCTCCCTACTCGATCTGCTGGAGAAATATCCAGAGATTCCCATCGGCTTTGGTACCTACCTGACCCTTTTGCCATCCCTTCGCCTACGTACATACTCTATTTCGTCCTCGCCATCCTGGAATTCGAGTCGTGCCACTTTGACTCTCTCAGTGCTGGATGAGCCAGCGACCACAGAGGGCTCTGAGCGTTTTCTCGGTGTGGCATCGAATCATCTCGCTGGTTTAACGCCAGGCGATCTGATTCACGTGGCCACACGCCCAGTCAAAGGCATTTTCCAGATGCCCACTGACTTGTCCAAAGCACCAACCATTATGATTGCAGCAGGGGCTGGTCTTGCACCGTTTAGGGGATTCATCCAAGAGCGAGCTTACCAGCAGCAAAACGGAGTTCAACTTGCACCAGCCGCTTTGTTCTTCGGGTGTAGATCGTCACATGATGATTTGTACCGCAGCGAGCTTGATGCCTTTGAATCGTCAGGCGTCGTTCGCGTGTTCCGCGCCTACAGCAGAGAAGACGTGGGCTCCAAGCCCAACACTAGGAGAGGATATGTCCAGGATAGCATGCAGGCGGAGAAAGATGCGTTTGTCCAGCTGTGGAATGCTGGAGCAAAGATTTATGTCTGCGGAAGTGTGAGAATGGCCTCGCAGGTGAAAGATTTGGTAGCGAATCTGGTGTACACAGCTGGGCCGATGGACGCCCAGAGGGAATTCACGCCGCAGGAATGGTTCAAGCGCTTTGAGAAGACGCGGTATGCCGCAGAGATTTTCACCTAGTTGCTGCTAAGCAGCTTTTGCCATTTATTATTTCTTGTTACTTAGTAATTAGCGAGCTCGAGATCCTGTCATTTAGTGCTTCGTAGTTGACAGAATGATACCAGTTTAGATTGTTGCAAGCAGTTGAGGCTAAATTAAATCGATCGCCGTGCAGGGCAGGGCTTACCTGCAGCCTCGGCGACCCCGCCAGCCTCGCCAAGATTTGAGGCCTGGCCTGCGTAGAGGGAAAATTAACGCATGAAAATGGCCAGCAAGTGACTGAACCAATAACGCCCAGAAAAGGGGATTTTCACAAACAGTAAAGCTTTTGTCAAGTAACACTGATTAGAAGCCATTCAAAACAAAGGGCCCCGACGTCATTTACGCATCACGTGACCCGCTCACCAATTTGAGCGCGTCTCCCTTTGCCCCGTATCATCTAAACACGCGTTCACATTCACATTCACATTCATTCAAACACAGCTCAAGTGAAGGGCAGCTTCATGTCTCAGGGCCAGGCGCATGCATATCCGTGCCTTTGTCATCCGCCGCCAGCATCTGCTGCAGCTCTCACCATCACAACTGCTGTCTTTATGACGGCTGCACCTCATTTCTAATGTCAAGGGGCCATGATTTCCCCCGCTACACTTACATGATGGACTTCAACCCCATGGACGAAGACACGCCGCTTAGGGACTACTGGCAGACAACCGACGACCTGGATAACGAAGATGCGGCCACGATTGCGAGCCTGGCCACGCAGGTGCTGCAGTCCAAGTCGGGCTACGAGTATGGAGACGGCATGGGCATGGGCATGGGCGTGGGCGTGGGCATGGAGGTTAATGAACCCGGCGTGGTGCCAACTTACATGTACAGTGAGAGTCGATCGTCGCCTCAGTCTCAGTACTCAACCACCCACCCGACGGAGCCAGCAGAATCATTTCAAGGCCTGATGGATGACCATGACCGCGGCGTTCAGATGCTGGAGGAAAGCGCCGCTTCGGAGTACGACTTTGAGCCAGAAGCCCGGGGGCACGAAACAAGTCATGTGCATGGAATCGATGAACCGACTATGCTCTCGCGAGAGCAGTATGCGCCTGAAACTTTCCGTTCCACACTCCTCAGCGTGGCCGCAGAAGTGGATGTTACTAATCAAACCTCATATTCTCATGAGATTGAGATGAGTGCGGCCATGACGGCTAGCCGCGTGGTGAACGGAGTGCTGCGTCGTTCATACGCAGGGACGCCGACTGAAGAGGTCGTGAATCTGCAAGCGCTTCAATCACATGCACCTCAGCTCACGCCACCCATATCAGAGTCCCGTTCTGTTAGTGTAGAAACGCCTGATTACGGAGAGCAAGAGAAAGAGCCAACGACGGAGACGGAAGATCAGCATGTTTATGACGAGCCTGAGGACGCCTTGATGACGAAGGACGACGAAGGAGAGGCTTGGGAGGAAGACGAAGGAGGAGAAAGGGAAGAAATCGAAGGAGACGAAACGGAAGATGTCGAAGGAGACGAAAGGGAAGAGTTCGAAGGAGAAGAAAGGGAGGAAGACGAAGGAGGAGAAAGAGTACAAGGCGAAGAAAGAGAAACGTCAGGAGACGAAGGAGACAGAAGAGAAGATGAAGTAGGAGAAACGTTAGAGGACGAAGGAGACAGGAGAGAAGATGAAGGGGGAGAAAGGGAGGGAGACGAAGATGGAGATGAAGATGGAGAAGCCGAAAAGATGAGATGGACGAGGAGGAACCTACGCCCGATACAGGAGCGCAGCAGCAGCTCATAACCGAGTCCAATGAACGACCAGTGGGAGACGACGATGAGGAATTGCCGCCACTTCAGGAAACACCGAGAAAACGAGGGCGCCCGCGGAGGAGTGATACGGTGGAAGCGCCACCAGCTCTAACATCAGAGCAGCCTACAGCCGTTCAAATAGCTGTACACGAAAAAGATACCCAAGCCGAAAATGAAGAGGTAGAATTAGCTGTCACTGATGGCGCTGATCTGAACAGAGCTGAGGAAATGCCGACCGGGAGAAGACGTGGAAGGCCACGCAGAAGCGAGATTTCAGAGCCGGCGACAGCGACAGCACCAACGCTGGCAAAGCGAGGACCTGGACGACCACCGAAAGTGACGGATGTTGAGCAGACTCTTGAAGCAGCACCTGCTGCCGGAAAACGAGGACGGCCTCGGAGGAAAAGCATGGTAAATGCAACACAGTTGGCCGTAATCGCCCGCGAATTGTCTGCCGCCGAAGCACCAACCGCAACAACACCCCGTAAAAGCAGCATGGTGGACGCTGCCACGCAAACCTCTCCCGGCCCAACTCAGCCACCTGTCGCTGAAATAACACGAACTGAAGTACCGTCGGGCAAAAGAGGGAGACCTCGAAAGAGCGATGTGTTGGATACGGCACAAGCTTCTATTGCAGCAGACCAGGAGGAAGCAACAACTCTAGGAACCTCTACTAATGCAGCCCAGGGAGCAGCAGTAGCTCCAGCACGAACCTCGAGCAAAAGAGGGCGACCCCGGAAGAGTGACATGACAGACGCAACACAGGCTTCCACCGAAGAACTCGAGCAACCCACAGTTGAGGTAGCAAAAACTGGAGCGCCTTCGGGTAGGAGAGGGCGGCCCCGAAAGAGCGATGTTGCTGTTATTGAAGTTCAAGAAGCAGTCGTCGCTGCACCACGATCTTCAAGCAGAAGAGGACGGCCTCGGAAAAGTGATGCGACAAGCGCAGTACAAGCCTCCACCAAAGAAGTTGAGCCACTCGCAGATGAAGCGTCGACAATTGCGGCACCGGCTCCCAGTAAAAGAGGACGGCCTCGGAAAAGTGATACGATGGGTGAAGCACCGGCTTCTATCGAAGAACTTCAGCCACTCGCAGTTGAAGCAGTCGTCGCTGTACCAAGATCTTCGAGCAGAAGAAGGCGCCCCTCGAAAAATGATGCGATGAGCGCAGTACCAGCCTCTACCGAAGAAGTTGAGCCGGAAGAAGTTGAGCCGGAAGAAGTTGAGCCGGAAGAAGTTGAGCCGATCGCAGTTGAAGCATCAACAACTGCGGCGACGGCTCCGAGTAAAAGAGGACGGCGCCCGAAAAGGGCTGCTCTCAACGCAACTCATACCTCGACTGAGGAACTTGAATTGTCTTCAGTTGAGGCACCGGCAGCTACAACACCAGCTTCAAGCAAAAGAGGGAGGCCTAGGAAGAGTGACGTGATGGAAGCTACTCCCGCGGGAGTGCCCACCCACGGAGCTCCGCTGGCTGTGGATGAAGCACCAATCACCGCAACTCCAGCTTCAGGAGGGCTACCATCACAAACAAGCGTCGAAACCTCGGCGACGACACCTGGCAGACGTGGAAGACTTCCCAAAGGTGTTGTGCCATTACTGCAAACTGAAATTGAGAGTTTGCAGACCGAAGATGATATATGGGCAGTCGTCTCGCCCGCTTTGCAATCTGTTGGCCGGCGAGGTCGATCATCTCGACAAGCTGATGCATTAGAAGAACGAGATGGCTCTCCATCTCCACTACCTAAGAAGAGACGGGGCAGAGGTAGGCCGCCCAAGAGCGAATCCTTGCTACCTGCAGATTTGCCTCCTGCAGCTGCAGAGCCTGGCCTTGGCATGGGTGCTCAGCAGGCTGAGCCCCAGGAGCCATCAACACCTATGGACGATGTCTCGAAAGATTTGGATGTGGGCGAGACAGCCTCTACACCGGCACAGGAGGATATGGAGGCAACACCTGTAAGGAAACGGGGCAGGCCAAAGGCAACGGCCGTAGGCGAGCCTCTACCTGTGACGGATATGCTTGTTACAGCCTCGGAGAAGAAGCGTGGCAGGCCGCCAAGGGCAATTGCGAACATCGACTCAGCTGAAGAGCAAGGGCGACCTGATCAATCGGAAGTTCAGGAAGAGGAAGAAGAACCAGCTGCCAAAAGAAGACGCACGAGTAATGACGTGACGATGGAAGACGCTGTTGACGAAGAGGAAACTCAAGGGAATGCTCAGGAGGATGAATTGCCTAACGTGGGAGACCTTGGAGACGCAGTAGCAGCAAATGGCACTAGACGCAAGCGATCGTCTGTGACCTGGGCTCAGCCGCTTACTTCAAGTTTGACATCTCCTCAGACTGGTAGGCGCCATCGCCTTTCAGGAGAGATGCTAGGAGAGAGCACAAAGACGAAACAAGTCGAGCAGCCCACCGCGGCACCAGAAATGCCAAAGACTCTTTTCGACATGATATCCGATGGAAGGAGGATGGGACGGCAGAAAACATACGGTAAACGCTCTAAGAGATGACCTGGATACTTGGGTATGTTTGGATGCTTGAACGGGTTCGGGCATGGCATGCAGGATGTGGATGAAATACCCTCAAATGCTGGCCACCATGGTCAAATGTACTATTTGCTATAGCTGCGGCGCAAACAGGTTTCTTTTTCAGGGAGCGGCTATCATGGCTTTGCTTGATGTCAATGGTGATGACATTATACATAGACGAGGGAAAACAACGAAAAGATTAGGGGTTTCATTACCAGATTCATTTTATGTCGTATGTATTCATTCATTCTATGTCTCTGGTGAGCTAACCACATTGTTCTCACGTTGCAACTACTCCATTCATTCGTCACATCTAGCGACGTCACCAGTAGGAAGAGGTGAACCTCATTATTCGACTCATTCCGTCTCGTATTCATTACTATATCCGCTCTGTCCGATCAACTTATATATACGGGTACACTCTCCCGTTACTTGCAGTATATCACTGCCTACCTATGGAAGCGTAGATTTCGTTACTTCATCCATCTTTAATATCTCATCAACTCATATATATAACTTCATTACTTGCGGCATATAATCTCTCCATGCAGAACCGAAAACCACGCCTCCTCCTCCTTACCCCATCGCTTCCACGCCTCAGCCGCCTTGTCCAGCCTTTCCTTGGTACCCGTGCCATTCTCAATCGCCGTCTTTGCAAACGACGAAGCCACCGTCCTCTCTGCCCACAGTCCGCTCCACCAGGCAATCTCCGTCTCTGTGCTGTAGCACCAGGTGCTTGAGCCGTTGGTGATGGCCTCGGGTGAGAAACCCGCTTGCTTGGCCCAGGTGTGGAGGCGGCGGCCGGCATTGGGCTCGCCGCCGTTAGATCGCGCGTTGGCTGAGTAGAATGCCAGCCAGTCGTCCATGCCGTCGACTTCGGGGTACCAGATGAAGCCTCCAAAGTCGGACTCTCTGGCAGCGACGATGCCGCCCGTCTTGGCTACTCGTCGCATCTCCCGCAGGATGCCTACTGGATCCTTGACGTGTTGAAGCACCTGGTGGCTGAGAACGACGTCAAAGGTGTCGTCCGCATATGTGAGAGCATTAGCATCGCCCTCGACGAAATCCACGTTTGTTACGCCCTTTTCCTTGGCTAGATCGCGAGCTTGCACCAGCACTCCGGCAGCATTCTCCAGCCCCGTAATGTGGCCCTGCGGTACATGGTTTGCAGCCAGATCAACGGTGATTGTTCCAGGGCCACAGCCAACGTCGAGAATCTTCATGTCTGGTTTGAGATACGGCAGAATGTAGGCTGCCGAGTTGGCCGCAGTGCGCCAGGTGTGAGAACGGAGAACAGAGGCATGGTGGCCATGCGTGTAAGTGGCGCCTTCAGTCTTGGACATGGTGGTGGTTTTGCAGTGTACGAAGCGTACAGGTATGTTTATAAAGCGACGGGTAGGAGATAAACGGATGGGGAGATAAAGACAGGATAACATGCGATGATGCTATAGATCTGGGCTAAGGCAGATGGTGCTGACCAAGATGAGATATACTTTTTGGCCGCTTGGGATTTTGGAGATTCGGGGCTCTTACATGCTGCTCTTTCAGCCTCACGGTACGAAGTACTTATAACTTTGGGGGAGGCCGATATCGGAGATGCGACGCCCTCAGTTGAACATGTTGAACATTAATTTAATTGAATATCTTGGTTTTATTACACCGAAGCGGATTCCAGCATTTTCCAATTTTGGAAATGAATCGGCATTTACTACTGCATGTGGGATGGTTGAGTTGCAGAGAGGGGATCGAGTACGTCAGTTGGTGGGTGTAAAGGGGAGTGAAATTGGTGGAGGTTTGTTCTTATGCTGCAACATCTAACAACAACATTGCTGGAGGATATGAAAAAATAAATAAATGAACATCAATACCACAGATATGTATGAATGATAAGTACTGCAATACTTAAAAACAAA
Source organism: Trichoderma atrobrunneum (assembly GCA_003439915.1). NCBI lineage: Eukaryota > Fungi > Ascomycota > Sordariomycetes > Hypocreales > Hypocreaceae > Trichoderma > Trichoderma atrobrunneum. The sequence continues at coordinate 12,208 of PNRQ01000104.1, read as the reverse complement.
GACCCTCGCAAGACACAAGCCCGCTTTGTTGCTCCCCTAAAAACTAATAACAAGATCCGTGTAACCCGAAAAACCTGATATCCCCTGACGGCCAATATCCCATTTACTCGTACAAGTCCTTGTCAATGTCACCGTCCTTGGTCGCATGCGGGCTCGTCACTTTAATTCCGCTCTCCAACCTCTCCAGCGTCATGAGATAGCCCTTGTGGTCGCACCAGCTCTTCACCATGCGGACTGCGTTCTTGATCTCGCGACCGTTCAGCTGCCATAGTGATAGTTGGCGAAGCTCAGCATCTCCAAGAGGTGCCTTTGCTTCTGTGATATCTACTGCATCTTCATCTTCGTTGGAGGGTAGCTCAAGTCCCTTTTGCTCCGGCAGTCGTTGCAGGAACTTTCGCCAGACAGTCTCGCGCGCCTCCCTGTTTAGTGATTGGAAGAGAAGATGCAAACTGACTCTGCTGCGGAAAGCTGCATCGATCGTGTGGTACAGATTTGTCGTGAGGAAGATGATGCCGCGGAAATATTCCAGCTCTCGGAGGAAGATGCTGACTAGCTCGTTGCGATGGATGTCGTTGGGGTTTCTCTCAGCCATGAAGACGTCGGCCTCATCTAGCAGGATCACGGCGTTCCATTCCGTCGCCATCTCGAAGACGCGCTTGATATTGGCGCCGAGAGATGCTGCGTTGATGCCGAGATCTTCGGCCTGGAGATAGAAGAGCGGTCGGTGGGTGCGATCGGCGACGGCTTCGGCTGTGAGCGTCTTGCCGGTGCCGGGAGGGCCTGAGAGGAGAATGATGAGACCTTGGCCTTTGCCGACGATGACGTCTTCCATTGGCGCGGGAGTTGCAGAGGCTGATGTTGTGGAAGCTGAGGATGAGGCTGTTGGTGCTGTTGAGGCGGCGCGGTGAGGATTGTGGTTTTGGACAAAGGAGAGAACAAGGTCCTTTTGCTGATCGTCGTAGACAAGATGGGAGTAAGCTGTGTCGTTCCAAACCATGGGTTCGACATCTTCAATGTAAAATTCCACTATTAGGTTGCGTCGTTAGTGTTGGCTCGATCATTATCAGGTAGGGGTCAACCGAGACTTACTCCATATCTTGTTCTTCAAGGCGTATCCGCCCAGCATACCGGAGATGAAGCACAGATCCTCCTCTCGCGACTCCATGTGCTGTTTGTTCTGCAAAAAGTCCCTTTCTCCCAGTCGACGCACCGCAGTCCGCTTAGCCGAAGTCTCGTTTAGAGAATCCGAGTCTGAATCCGAGCTCGAGCTAGAGTCCGAGTCCGAGTCAAATAGACGCCAGCCCACGGTCGACTCATCGTCTTTCTTGTCGTTTTCTCGCTTGCCTTTGGCCAAGTGATACTTGTTGTAGCCAACGGCATCGAGGAGGATGCGGCCTTCAACGTTGTGCTTCTCAATGCACTCTTTCCCGGTGTCGTGGAGAGCAATTCCGTTGTACAGGCGATATTGAAGGCCCTGAAGATCAAGGACTTTGCGGCCACGGACTGTCAGGCGTTGCTTGACGCCTTCTGGATCTTGATGAAACTCGAGCGGGTAATGTCCCAGCTCGAGAATGGGCTTGTTCCCTTCAAACTCTTCGATCAGGAGCAGGTGGTCTTGCCAGACGAATTTCTCGCCGTTGAATCTGAGAATCTTGGTCTTGATATGTAGCGCATTGCCAGAGTTCTTGTTTACGTAGACTGTGCTGTCGACTTTGGCAAAGAATTCTGCGTTAATGCCAAAGCTGTACACGGTTGAACCTCGTGGGAACAAGGTCCAGGCTGTCCTGAAGTCGACAAGGCGACTGGTCTGGATGTTTCGTCGCTTGACAATCATCTCACGGAACATGTCATCCAAGACCTGGATGAATAGCTTCACGTAGGCCTTTAATGGATCAGATGATTCCGTCTTCTTGTATAGCTCCCTGATGTCGTCTTGACAGAACCAAAGGCTGCGGAAGGGCTCTTCAAAAGTAGCGGCCTCGTTGACATCGAGATGAAGATTCTCCTTCTTTACAATTGGCGCCAGCGCGGCCACTAGAGTAAGATTCTGGACTTCGATCTTGTGGTACTTGAGTGGAATCCGGCCCGAGATGCAAGGCTTGCGATGGTCTCTGGCCTTGTACACCTTGATTGCGACTCTGTCTTGAGCACGAGCTGCCGACTTGGACATTTGCTTGGGCGGATAATCCACCCATTCATGAGGCGAGTACGAGTCTGAAGTGTTCTTGTCGTAAAGCGTTTTGATGATTGGGCTTGAGCCAAAGTTTGCGTCTTTGTCGCTGTTGGCTGCGGCGCCGGCCTTGGAATCATCGCCCTCCAAGACGGCGGCGTCCTTGCCATTGCCGGATTCCTTGGAGAAGGTTGCGTCTTTGACGGGAAAGATTTTGCAGCGCCATTTCCAGGCAAAGCCGGAAATGGCCTCGCGGTCAATGTCTTTGATGTCGCGAAAGCGCATGGCGGGCAGTCTTGTTGAATGAATGGTCTTGGGATATGTATGTCCTCTTATGTGCTTGTGGCAAACGGGAAAAAGAGAATATTTATTCTTTTATTTATTAGGGTTTAAACATGCAGGCTATATCAATTATTATGTCACGGTTGGACACAGTCTTATCTGCATATGTACATACATGTATGTATGCTGGGCTTAATGTTTCTGCCTTGAAAACGCCTTGCGGCTGCCTGCGAGGCTTCATCCAACCAGATCGCGGGATGTGCTCTGGCCGGTGACTCAACTGCCATCCCTGCGCATGGGCGAAAATGGGTAGCCGATCAATACTTTATGGGTTCTAATAGACTGCTGCACACTTGTATATGTTTGTTTGTATATGTTCAATGTCATCTAGGATGTGAGATGCTGGATGGCTTATTCATTATGGTGATTGCCATTAGTTTGTAACAAATGAAGTTGTATTACATGCAACGATCTATTGTCTCACGATGAGGTCAATAGGAATGCATTCCCATTAATAATCCATCACCAAATTCCCTAAACACCACCAATGCAAACCTCAAATGAATGAGCCCAAAAACCCAAAGACACCAAAATGGCCAAAGACAACACCAAAACACCAAAGTGGCCAAAGACAACACCAAAACACCAAAAATCCCAAAGACACCAATAATACTCAAAACACCAAAGCCAAATCCACAAAAGACGCCAAAGATGCCAAATCAGTACAGAGTCGAATCAACTGCCACCAAGTTGTCGCCCTCTGTTTACCACTGTTTCAGCTCGTCTGGCCTCTCCGGGACAACTCCACCATGAGCCTGAATACAGGCTTCCAGGGCCACCATGTGCCTGTGCAATACCTGCACTAGGTTGTCGGTATTATGCGCATGCATTCGTGGCACTTCTCCACTGGTGGTAGAAGCCATGCATGTGCATCCAGCGGCAGCACAGTTTGAACACCCCTGAGGGCTATCGTCGCACCTCAGCTTGTTTTTCCGGCACCGCGTGCAAGCCTTGCCAGACCGCTTATAACCTCGGGGGCCTGGGTTATTCCTCTGCTTTGGTGCCTCGGCTGGAGGAGGTGTAGCGGCCTGTTCAGGAGGTGTCGGCCGGGTGGAAGAGGCTCCCTGTGTCATGGGAGGAGAGGGAAGACCGTTCCTTTGTTGGAACGTATCAGGGGCGGGCATAGGAGGAGCCTGCATAGGAGGAGCAGGCAAAGGGAGAGCAGGCATAGGAGCAGGCATTGCGCCTTGTCCTGCGTAGGTAGGGAAGTTGACATTCATTCCCATGATACCCTCCATAAAGGGGGGATAGTCTGTTGGAGGAGTAAATAACTCCTGGGAGGTGGCGTTGGGGTTGGGCTCTTGGCCCAAAGTGGCGTGAGTGGCCCATGGTCCTTCCTGGGGCTCTTCGTTAAAATTGCAGAAAGGACCCAATGGCACTTCCTGGGCCATAATACCGGAGTTGATATCCTCCGTAAAATTAAATTGGGGATCCAGTGGTGCTTCCTGGAACCCAGTGGTAAAGTTGGGCTCTTCGCCCAAATAAAAGAAATCAGGATCTCCCCCTGATTGGAATACGTAGTCGTCCATGTTAAAGTCTTGTCCGGGACCCATACTGTCGTCGATGTTGGAATTGTTTATGGGTGGTAAATATGACTTGGTTCTGGATTGGTATGTTGAAGGGGGGTCAAGGGGGTTCTGATATATAGAACGACACTTGAATAGAAGCAAGGTAATATCTCTCTTGTATAGAAGATTAATAAAGTATGTGTGACAGAGAAGAGAGCTGCGTGAAGAGTGTGTCGTAGCTGCGTATTCCAAGAGTGAGTGTTGTAGATGGTGGGTGGGATAGAGAGTAAACATGGGCAGAGCAGGCATTATATAGCAAGCCGTAAACGAAACAACGTTTTCAGATCGAGATCGAAAATGAAAAGTATAACTCAATGTGTTTGTTTACTATGTGCTCAGTTGAACGTTGTCAAGAGTGGCTTCTTGGCTGGTATCGGCGTCGTCATGGTATTGCAAAGTTAAACGCACGATTCAGAGACCGTCTGTGGTTGATACGTTAGATATGGATGAAAAGTAAATACAGAAAGTAAATACAGAAAGGGTAATTTGGTTTCGGAAAGCTTTCTTTCTGGGGGGCTTTTCCTACTATTATCTCCACCGTACTAGCAACAATACGAATACAGAAAAATACTGCATCTCCGGCTACCGGCTGAAGACATTAAAAGACACAGAGAACCGCAATGATATTATGATGGATGTGCAATGGAGATATTTCTACTAGGGGGCCTCTCACTATCAAATGCTTAACACACGTACTTTCTTCCAGAAAGAGATGTGGAGGAGGAGGAGGAGAGTTTCGTTGGGGGTGTATCGGTGGCCAGGGAGGTACCATCTGGCTCTGATACAGTTTTAGAGTCACAGATATCACCTCTAGAAACCTCTAGAACTGCAAGAAAAGGACCTCTAGGCATGTCACGATTCTTCCAAGTGCTGCGTAATGGGGACTGTTGATGGGACAATGACTGGGTTTGAGAGGCAATTCCGATCTGCTAGCGATATAGCCATAAAGGAAATCTCAAACTCACATTTTAATGTTTACATGGTCTTGGTATAGATAAGAAATGTGTATGCTTCGTCAAACTTCTACGAGAAATGAACCGTGATTGGAACGCCTCATTACGAATACAGAAACGAGAAGATCTTACAAACATGGGTTGTACAACTTTACGAGATCGCACAACATACTCTTGTGCTGGCTGACCGAACCTTCTTCATTATGCCTCCCTCTCATTCCAAATTTAGTTCCATTGCTCGCGATCTAGATTTGCTCTTCTGCCGCATTAGGAGAGCATTTCGTGATACTCCAACGTAGTCAGTTTAGGATCACTTTAACCTTGGACGCCACCACCACGTCCATTGGGCGTCCTTAGGGGTTTTTACATCAATTTCAGTCACCTCACTAAAATTCATGATACACTGCTGATGTTGGCTACTGACAATTGATGCATTGCAAGCGTTATTCCAGTACTTGAAAGCTGTATTTGCAGCCCAAATTGGTCGTTTTGGCGGTTGCCGGAATATTGTCGTTGGGGGCATGACTAATTTAGACGCCGTTTTATGTCTTTCCCCGGTTTCTCTTATCAAAGTTCAGCCCTACCCGGACCAGCAACACAATGTCTGTCTTTGCACCGACATGTATGAATACATGAGTAGGTACCTGAGAACTGTAAACCCATTTGAGTATTTCCCAGTTGGGAGTACCAGATTGCCCGGTAGCCAATGAGAGAGAGGAGGGGATCTAGGGAAGTGGCGCTCTTCAAAGACACCAGAGAGGGGCCTCTCATAGGTACCTACATATAGTTTCTTTCGGAAGAGTGTAATTATACGCCCCTTGACATGGCGACAAAGATTGGAAATCTCCATAGCAACAGAAGATGGAGGCTTTTATAAGAATCGAGATTGGAGATCTCCATAGCAACAGAAGATGAAGATTTTCATAGCGACATAGGCTGGAAACTTACATTACCAGGTAACAAAAATGGAAACTTTTGACTGTAGCAAAAGCTGGACATTTCTGGGATGCTCCATGAGTAGCTTCCGTGTGACGCATATGGGCAGCGCAGCTTGACTAAGACTCGATTCATGCAGTCTATTAACTCTCTCTGTCATCTGGCTGTTTTCTTCTATGAGATCGACGTGCTGATTGAAGTTGGTACAGCTAGTAAATTCCATGATACGACTTCACATTGTGCATTGATGCCGTTTGTCACTACCCAGCTTTGATATCTCGCCATTTGAACTAGATCGAAGTTTAATGATGGTTCTAAATCTGTTCCCAGTGTATCTGCTTCTGTTACTAGGTAAAATCTGCTGCCATCATCCATTCTTCTAGTATAAGTGCATATGCTACTATAGCTACAATCTTTTAGTATATGCCACTATCAAAACGTGAAGTGCTAAATACCTTTATTTCTGCATACACACGATAATTTCTCTTCATTTTGCTACGATATTTGAACTCCATGCCCTTGGTATTGGATGCTGTCTCTGTCAGCTGGCGGCAGCTGGCACATCACAACACAGTGCTAATGCTCACTAATGCTCATACAGAAAAAAACATACTCGCACGGAGAGCGATAAGAACTTCATCCCACCACGATAGCGCGGAACAGCAGCTTCGACATCGTCCCCCACATCATCCTCGATCGCATTTCATTTCTCGCCATGGCCGTCGAAACGATAGAGCTTGAACATGTGCCGGCGTCGTACCGAGTCTATCTCGCCCTCTTCCGCAATGTGAAAAACGCCGCCTTCTTGCACCAGCAGCTCCTCGCGCGCAACGCCGAGTTTGAATATGCCTTTATCGACGCTTCGACGGTATGTTGGAACTGAACGCTGCTCTTTCTCTCGCTGCATTATCTCGCTGAAGATCAGTGAAGAACTCAGAATGACCGGGCGAGGCAAATCTTTTGTCCAGTACTGACTGTTGTGCGCTCGCAGATTGTCTCGCGCATCCATCTCCTCTCAGCCATCTTCAAAGCAGTCAACGGCTCAGTCAGCGGAGCCCTTAAAACACCAAACGTCCACTCAGAAACAGTCGTATCACTAAGCTCCTCAAATAACGTGAGTGTTACACCTCTTGATCACGAATAAAAGTCACACCAAAGATACTATGCAGAGAACTAAATCATGTGCGTTCCAGATTGCCGACGCATACCGACGCTTCGGCGTTTCGCCCTCCACCACAGACCTCTTCGTCGTCAAGATTGTTTTCCCCACCGATAGCAACCCCGTACCTGCATCCGCCGACGCTGTTTCGAAGCACCTCACGGACAATGTTGAGGGAGATGCCGTGCCTGCTACCGACGACACCATCGAGACGATTACAGACGTTCGTGCAGTTCGCAAAAGCTATAAGCTCAACGGTTTGGCGTGGTTGGACGGTATCAAGGACGAGCTGGTGAAGCGCAAAGAGATTGAGAGGCTTGTTCTAGGGGGTATGGCACTGCGGGGAGTATGAAGAAAGAGGGGATTTGGATATGATGTGGCTAGAAGTCACAATAAAAAGCTCGGCTACATATGTGCATGTTATCATGCTCAAGAAGACGAGGAATGAAAAAAGAGGGAAGAAAAAGAGGCATGTCAAAGACGCAAGATGCGTCAGAATTCAGTTTGGGTGAACCAGTAAGTTGAATATTCTGTAAATTTCCAGTCTCTCTCGCTAGCTATTCACATTCAATGCTAGATACTCTAATAACCAATTCTATCAACAATTTCGCAAAAACAAACTTGCCAAACTCCAAACCGTGCAATGTCGCAGACCGACCTTGGCCAATCGCTTGATCACATCCATAGATGCAAACCCACACAATTCCTCTCCTGCTCCCTTCCCCCTCTGCTCATTATCTCATTACTTCTTAATTTAGGCCATGCCGACCGCAGTCTTGCACCGCCTAACCAGCTCAGCCCACATGGCATCTCTTCCATTTCTCGTTCGCTGAACAGCGTCCTTGTTCTCCTGAGCGCGGCGCAGGAGATACTTCATGCACTCTCCAGTGGTGCCCCAGACAAGGTACTTGTAAACGGGCAGCGGCCGAGCGTTGGCATTGTCCTTTTGGGCCGACTGGCTGGCCTCGACAAGCTCACAGCTCACCTCATCCGCCATGCCCTGGAGCTGGGCGAATGCAATGTCAGACTTGGCGCCGCCAGCATCGCAAATGGCTCTGGCACGGCGAACAGATTCGACGTTGTGAGTTGCGAGGACGATGTGAGCGTTGGGGAACTCGCCCTGGCCCTGGACAGTAGCGGACCATTGCCTAGTCAAGACGCTGGCGGCGATGCTGTTGTAGCAGGCGTCCGTGTCCTCCTTGGTGTCGTGGAAGCACTCTCGCGGATCCGAGCCCAGGTATGCGCCACGCACCAGCTTGATGCCGAGGGTGAAGCCCTCCTTTTGCGCAGCGGCCAGGTGCCGTGATACCACGGCAGGGCAGTTCTTCTTGTATGCCTGATATGTACCATAGATGGTGGCGGTGTCCGGAGAGTCGTTGTACTTGCGGGCGAATTGCATGGTCCAGTCGTCGATGCCGTCTTGCAGCATGTCCTGTTCGGCGTCGAAGAGGAGGCGCACACCGCGGTCACGAGCGAGCTGGCAGATGGCGTCAATGGATTCACTGAGATGCTGAGAAGGCGGAAGTCCGTTCTTGAGCTGGTTGAGGGCTAGACTACCAGCACCGGTGAATCTGGATGACGATTAGTACTCACTCTTACTCTTCATTAAAAAAGTTACAGGAAGATCATAACTTACTTGAGTGCAACAAAATCACCAGGATCAGCCAATCGAACCGTCTCCAAGGTACCATCTCTCCAAGGGTTAATCTCCCTCTCGATGTCGCGTGCCGATTCCTGGCCCAGATTGGCAATGGTCAACTCCTTGGCATCGGACTTTTCCAAGACAACTTCCTTGGCATAGCCCAAAATGACGCCAGTGAAGCCAATGTTCTTCAACCGGCCGACCGTTTGCCGCACCTCGGGCGCATTCTCACCAGCGCAGAATTGGGCGTAAAACGACTTTTTCAAGAAGAACCGCAGAAGGGGATTCCTATCGGGGTTCAGGATAGGGGACTGGGCGTGAGCCAGCGCCACCATGATGCGCAGTGAGGGCGGCAGAAGAATGGGAGAAGAGGAGACGACCGTCGTTGCTAGCGAGCGGAGAATCATGCTGAGCGGCAAGACGGAGAGCGGCGCTCTGTTTGCTTCCATGGTCGGCGGTGCTACAGGCGGCATGGATCCCGGTAGATCAGCCACCGTCGACGTGCGCTTCTCGGAGGAGTGTATGCTGCGGTGCTGTTTCCGCGAGTTGAGGCTGACGGAGCTTTGTGTGGCGAGAAGTCGTCGTGATGACGAGCATGATGCTGGTGATGAAGTTCGGAGATGAGAGATGGAGGATAGAGGCGAGGAAAGGGGAGTCCGGGAGCCGGGCAGGCGCATTGCCTGTCGACCTGGGACGGAAAGCATCTTTTGGCTGAGCACGCAGAAGACAACAGACGAGATGATGCTGCGAGTGTAGGTACTATAGGTGAATGATGATAAGAGTTACAATGGATGGATGGGTTGTATCAGAGATCTTGGTGAGATCAGACCCGGATTTTGTGTAAGACGAGGCTTGGCTTGGCTGGTTTTGGTAGCGCGACACAAACAGACGAGGTGGCGTTGACTATCTACCCGTGTGGCTTGTAAAAGCGATTGAAGCCGAGTATCAGATAAATGAGACGATGTGTAAATCGAAAACCGGTGATGGGGAGGTTGTCTTGCAAAGGGTCTGTAGATATAGGGGAGGGAATGTGGGAAGATGGCGAAGAAGGTTGGCATTAGGGGGAAGAGAATGGATTTATTAATGTTTCTATCAGGACAGGTACACAAAAGGGACGCTATCTGGGAGCCACCCGGCAGCTACGGAGGGCCGAAGAGAGGCGAGATCTAAAATGTTCAGGGACCACAAAGATGGGAAGATGGGATGCGATTACGATTAGAGAATCAAACGCTCCGTTGCCGGTGCTGCCACCATTCGCAGAGTCTAGATGCTTAGGAGGTACTGCGTCTAGCAAATCGTGTGGAAAAGTACAAGATAATGCATGGAAGCATGGTCATGGCCCCAAGCGAACCGGGGGTGTGGCTTTTTGGTTGCTTCTCCGCAAAACTCCGTATCAGGCCGCTCGCTGCAAGAAGAAGAGGAGAGAGGGGCCAAACCCAAGCTGGAATGCGCCCAGCCAGCCCATTGGAATCTGGAGATTTTGTTGGTTCAAACTCTGGGCTGTTTGATTATACGCGAGGGAACTCAATTGATAAGCTGGGCAGTGTACTTTTTGGAGAAGAGAGGGGCGATAATGGCATCACGTGGCGCCCCTCATTGGGGGATTTTTGGAGGTGCAGCCGAGAGTAGCCGCGGGCTAGGGATTTTGGAGCTAACTGTAGATTACGATGACACTAGGAAAATAATTGTCTGCACTGGGGTTGGCTCATTAATACCCAGCAGTATTATCGCCAGTTTGTATGTATATGGACGGAACGGGAGGCGAGGAGGATGGAGTCCCTGGTCTGGCCTGTCCTGGGCTGGGCAAATGAAATTAGAAGATGGTTCGTTTAATTCAACGAGTTGGTGTTTTGGGCACCCCCACGCCGATGCTAAACCCCCGGCTTGCTTCGTCTTGTTGCATCCATCTGGGCTGGGTTCTACATACGGAGCACAGCTGAAAGCTCCGATACGGCGCTCTCGTCATGTGCATCATGAGGGCATGCAAGCCATTGTCAGGTGAACTCGCGTTGTATTATTGACTATGCATGAATCGAGGGCTGCGTCCAATCGCCAATTGCCGCCCTCTCGCCCTCTCGCCCCTCTCTCTTCAATGATATCATGACATGATGCTTCTGTGCTTTTTTCTCATGCAGGCGAGAATAGCGCGCGTCATGCTGGTGTGTGAGAGCATACATGCGCCAGTATATACGGACATAGGTACTCGTACATACAAGAGTGTTAGACCTCCTCTTTTCCTCTTGTCTTTCTTCTTCTTCCAATTTGCTTTACATTCATCCATTCATCCATCCTGTAATAGCTCGCTGTACGTAGTCGTATCACATTGGAATAAGTGAGGCCCGACTGGAAGCGTTCGTCAAACTGAGCTTACATGTGACCGGCCGTGGGGGGAACTTGGCCCGTCTGCCCGGAGCATGCGGCTCCGTCGTCTCCTGTTTGCTCATCTTTCCCCCTTGCCGTCTGTACTTGATTCGGGGCATTGGTATCACGTCAACGTCCAAGTGGTGCTTCGTGCTCCGTTGGTTGCCGATACGCCCAGAGGAAACGAAATGAGGCCATCTCCACTGCTGAATTGCAAACGAAAGCGGCTGCTTACGGCGCTGGGTTGCCTCTAGACTCTAGACGTCGTCGCCTTCTCGTGACCCAGCGCCAGAGCCAAACCGACGTCGGATCATCTCCACATACCCAATCGGTCTGCCGCGGGCTAAGCCCACCAGATCCTGGACACCTCCGTAGGCCAGGCCAAAGACCAGCCCGTACTTTGCGGTGCGCGCGGCGGTGGAAAGCGAGAATCGATCTGTAAGCCCAGTGCCGGCCGAAGATCGGCTTTCTGTTAGCTAATGGTTCCCACCGTCCTGATATTTTCTTGCCCGTTTGGGGGACTCTCGCCATCTTGATCCGACACTTGCCAGTAGGGGCGTGGGGAAGCAAAAGAGAGAGTGACAGGCACAAGCTCAAAGCCGGTGAAAGCCAGACCTGGCTAGCCTGGTTCCCTTCACCTTTTTTGGACAAAGGGCAAAAATGATGAAGAATTTGCGAAGAGCCAAGAACGAAAAACAGAAAAAATTAAATAATAAATAATAAAAATAAAAATAGACGAAACAGTGAAATGAAAGTGAAATCAACTCACGCCAGAGCGAAAATGCTCCTGCGACGGTAAGCGTCGCCACCACCGTCGAAAACATGTCGCTGCTCCCCCGATAGCGGTCCACGGTGCTCTCCAACGACAAGGCCAGCAGACTCCAGAAGCCCGTCTTGAAGCCCATGCGGAAGCCCTCCTGGATGCCGCCCTTCATGGCGTGGTAGTTCTTGGACTTGTGATACAGGTACCAGCCCGCCGTCGTGTCGGGCATCTTGTGCGCGTGCTCGGCCCGGAAGCGCAGCTGCGCCATCTGGCCTCCCTGAACCGCCCCGAGCGAGGCTCCCACCATGCTGGCG